>PVIW01009093.1:0-54710 GCA_004026585.1 Noctilio leporinus | reverse complement strand
CCCATCAGTGGATGATTGGATCAAAAAACTTTGGTACATTTACACAATGGAATTCTATATAGCAGAAAGAAAGAAGGAACTCCTACCCTTTGCAACAACATGGATGGAACTGGAGAGTATTATGCTTAGTGAAATAAGCCAGTCAGTGAAGGACAAATATCATATGATCTCACCCATTATGGGACAATAATGAGCAAAACTAACAACAAGCAAAACAGAACCAAGTATATGAATACAAGGGATAGGCCTTCAGTGGTCAGGGAGAAAGGGGTTGGGGGGAGGGGGAGGCAGAGGCAAGAAAGGGGAGCAGCTTAGACAAGAACCTAGTATAAAGGAACCATGGACATGGACAACAGGTGGGACTGACTTTGCTGGGAATGGGTGGGTGGGGAGGGGGACAGAGGGGAGCAAAAAGGGGATGGATGTAATACAACAACAATAAAATTTTTTAAAAAACCTCATTTCAAATGTCCCCCCTTCTGTGAAAGCCCTCCTCACCACAAATAAATATTCCTCCCTCTGTGAACCCATAGTCTGTTATTCCACTTATACCTCTATTATAATTCTTTTTTAAAAAAAGATTTTATTTATTATTTCCAGAGAGAGAGAGGAAAGGAGAGAGGCAGAGAGGGAGAGGAACATCAATGTATGGTTGTCTTTCACCTGTCTCCAGCCATGGACCTGGCTGGAGACCTGGCTTGCAACCTGGTTATGTGCCCTGGCTGGGGAATTGAACATGCGACCTTTGGGTTCGCGGGCTGGCGCCTTATCTGCTGTGCTACCAGCCAGGGCCTTAATTTTTTTTTTTTTTTTTTTTTAAGATTTTATTTATTTGTTTTTAGAGGAAAGGGAAGGAAGGGAGAAAGAGAGGGAGAGAAACATTGATCTGTTGCTCTTCTCACACCCCCAACTGAGGGCGTGGTCCGAAACCCAGGCTTGCGTCCTGACTGGAATTGAACCAGCCGCCTTTTGGTTCACAGACCAGCGCTCAATCCACTAAGCCACACCAGCCAGGGCATAATTCTCATTTTATATTCTAATTATATACATGCCAGTGGACTAGATTCCTTTAGGACAAGGATATATTTCAGAGTCCCCAGCTCTTCCCAGTATAGTGTTTGACATGAGCAAATAGTCAATTTTGGGTAAAAGAGGCAGCAGTACCAAACTTCTGGAACACATTTCCATCTTCCTGACCATTGCCCCTCCCATCTCCCACTTCCCATCCTGCCCAAACTCTTCTCCGCAGTGAACACCCAGAGAAAGAACTGCACCTTTACCCATGGACTATGGCCCCTTCACGAGTTGGATGTGTGAGTGGGCACAGATCCACCAGGCTCTGGTCACTTTGGCCTTCAGTAAAAGAACCTGACCAGTGTAGCTCAGTTGGGTGGGCATCATCCTGCAAAACAAAAGGTCACCAGTTCGATTCCTGGCCAGGCCACATGCCTGAGTTGTGGGTTTGGTCCCAGGTCAAGCCTATATGAGAGGCAACTGATAGACGAGAGGCACCCAATCCATGTTTCTCACATTGATGTTTCTTTTCATCTCTCTCCCTCTCTTCCCCTCTCTCTAGAAATAAATAAATAAAATCTTTTAAAAATAATAATAATAATTGGACTAGTTAGTGGTCAAAGAATATCAAAAACATTTTCCCCTATCTGTGAAATTCCCCAAAATCAAGAAAGCAGATGCCCAGATTTCATCTAAAACACAAGCCTCAAGAGAGCCAAGCCCTCTCCTACTGTCCTCCACCAAGTTCCCACCCCAACCCAGAGTCCAGTCTAGAGTGGGTACTCCATAAATGCTTGTTGAATGAAAGACAACTTCAGGCTTATTCCTAAATTCTAAGAGCCAGTCAACTCAAGTACTCAGCAATTGAGGAGAGCCTGAGTGTATATGGATAGGTTGGTTTGTTTATTTATTTTTAAAAAAAATGTTTAAAGGTTTTATTTATCATTTTTAGAGAGGGGGGAAGGGAGAAAGGCAGAGAGGGAGAGATCAATGTATGTTTGCCTTTCATCTGCCTCCAGCTATGGACCTGACTGGAGACCTGGCTTGCAACCTGGTTATGTGCCCTGGCTGGGAATCGAACCAGCGACCTTTGGGTTTGCAGGCCGGCGCCTTATCCACTGTGCTACCAGCCAGGGTTGGATATGTTCATTTATATCTACCCTGCATCATTATGATGGCAAACTGAAACACTCAATGGAACGCTATGTGGCCATTTAAAATATTGTTTATAGCCCTGGCTGATGTGGTTCAGTGGATTGGGCGCCCCCCTGTGGACTGAAGGTACTGATTCAATTCCCGTCAGGGCACATACCTGGGTTGTGGGCTGGTCCCCAGTTGAGGGAGTGCACTTAGGGTAGCCAGTGGGGATTTCCTCTCATCTCTCATCTCTCTCTCTCTCTCTCTCTCTCTCTCTCTCTCTCTCTCTCTCTCTCTCTCTCTCTCTCTCCCTCTCTCTCTCCCTTCCTCCCCCTCTCTTTAAAAAAATTAATTAAATATTTAAAAATAAAAATATTGTTTAGAATTTGCAACATGGAAAATGTCTTCTGTCATAAAGTTAAAGGGGAAAGAACGAGGTACACAATACGCATTCATCACACTACGTATCTATCACACCATGTAAAAGCAAGCACCCTTCCCCCCAAACACACACACAGATCTCACAAGCAAAAACCTGGCAGGGAAGGAAGAAAATGTTTACAGTGGCTGGTGGCTCCTCCTCCCTTTTATTCCCTGGTTCTCTCTTTTCCAACTTTATACACATTATTAATAAAGTGAGACATATACACACATTTCTAATAAGTGGGAAACATACAAAACATACACTTTATTATTCTTTTCTCTTTTTAAAGATTTTATTTACTTCTTTTTAGAGAAGAAGAGAGGGAGAGATACACCAATGTATGGTTGCCTCTGACGCACCTCCAACAGGGAACCTGGCCTGCTACTTAGGCACATGCCCTGACTGGGAATCCAACTGGCAACTCTTTGGTTTGCAGATCGGCACTCAATCCACTGAGCCACCAGCCTGGACTACTTTTTTTTTTTAATATTTTATTTATTATTTTTAGAGTGGGGAAGGAAGAGAGGCAGAGAGAAAGAGGGACATCAGTGTATGGTTGCCTTTCACCTGCCTCCAACTATAGACCTGGCTGGAGACCTGGCTTGCAACCTGGTCATGTGCCCTGGCTGGGAATCGAACCAGTGGCCTTTGCGTTCAGAGGTCTGTGCCTTATCCATTAAGCCACCAGCCAGGGACTGGACTACTTTTTAAAATGACATTGAGAGAGCGGAACAGAGCTTGCTTCATGCTCAGGTCTCCCACCCTTAACTCATTGACAGGAATGACGCCTCCAAGCGGACAGTGACCCCACAGATGTATAGCACGTTCCTCCATAGACTGGGCCTCACCCAAGACATTCATAGGGTTAATCCTGTCTCTCGGGAATTCACAGAAAAGGCTCACGAGGGGAATTTCCCAGACAGGCAGACAGGCAGACAGACAGACAGACACGTCAGACTAAGCACAGATGTTTGCCTGGGGGTAGCGGTATTGAGAGTCTTCACAAGCTCACAAGTTTTGCGGTGAGAGACAGCCCAATGCCAGAACCAAGGCTGGGGACTGGGTCACGGGAGGGGAAGGGGCAGAAACGGGGCTGAGTTGGTCGTCAGGTCAGCCTCTGAGCCAACTTTCTTTTCCGTTGTCTCTGCCTGGATCGCACAGCATCTGCAACTCTCCTCTCGGTTCAGCAGGCGTCGCAGCGACTCTGGGAGTGTCAGGGCAGTGCAAGTGCTGTTTGTGGGTTGGCAACCTGTGATGTGACACTTCAAGTCAAGTTCGTTGTATAAATAAATGGTGATTTGTCTATTTCCCCTACTGGCCTCGCAGTTGGGGCAGGAATTTTATTGTAGACGCACTCTTACCTTCGTTGCTCATGACAACACCCGGCCCCTAGGGGTACCCCATTAGGTCTGAAGAACGACCCCCAAACGCACAAATACGTATATTACAGAGAAAAGTATGAGACCAAAGTCTTAAGTGAAAAGGCTGGGGACTCCGCCAACCCGGAGGAGGGCTCCGTGTCCTGTTCATGCCTCGAATTTCCCCCCACCTTTTCTCCACCAGGCTTGCCCCAGCCCTAGACGCAGGCAGGGCGGGGAACGGACGTAGCCCCGCCAGGGTGGGCCGAGCGAGTCTGAACCTGCCTGGCCCTAGCTGCACAGCCCAGGGACCCCACATGTTCCCGCCCTGCAGTCCCGGCTGTCAGAGAAACGGGGGAATGTGCCCCCAGACCGTCTCCTCCAGGGGGCAACCCTGGGCCACCTTCTCTTTAGAGTTACTACCACCACTTCCCTCCCTAACCCTTCTCTGGCTTCTTCTTAGAGCAGTTCGTCCGCAGAAGTTAAATACCTTCACTGAACAATGATGTTACCCACTCAACAAATATTTATTGACTAGCTACTAAGTGTGCTAAGACCTGTGCTGGGCGTTAGCAATACAGCATAGAACCAAAATATCCCTGCCTTCGTGGAATTTGGATTCCATGGGACACAGGCGCAGGGATGGGATAATCTAGCCGAGGGGCGGGCGAGTAGCGACACGTGGGAGGCAGCCCTAGAGCTTGCCCGCGGGTAGACTTCGGCCCTGGCGGGAGGGGCGGGCTGCAAGTCAGGTAAACGCCGGGCTGGGCACGTCGCCTGGGGCAGGTGCGCGCCAGAGGGTGGGGGCGGGAAGGGGCGTAGCGCCAAAGCCAGACTAGACCCTAGGAGGCTCTGGATAAATATTTACCGTCCTCACAGCAAGTGGGAAGTCCAGCAACTAGCGCCCCGGGGGTGGGGCCAACCTGGGCCCTCCTCTGCCCCCCGGCTCCACCTTCCCCATGGGGTCAGCGCTGGACTAGTCGAGGCGTCCGGGCCCCGCGTAATTACAGGGGCTGTCGCCAGGCCTGGTAGTAAAAGAAGAGGATGAAACGGCCTGGGAACTGGGGAAGCTGGGCCCGTGCTGGCCAGAGGCCCGAAGTCTGCGGCTTCCCGCGCTGCTCAGCCCCATGGAGGGCTGGCCAGGGGAAGTACACACTCCAACACCAACCCGGCGCGCGCGCTCAGACACGCGATCGCACACACAAGCCACCAGACGCCTAGGGACACAGCACTCGACCCTCCCGCGCCAGACACTCTAACCCAGTTAAACACCTGCCCGCCCTCTCCACTCCGCGAGCTGGGAGCCAGACACACACCCACCAGACCCCTCTACAGGACAGTAGACCACCCCCCCCGCGGGGAGGGGTGCCCCCGAGAGGGAATTCCAGAGGGTTTGTTTACAGGGCGCCGGCGGGGAGAGGGGGCCGAGCCAGGATCTAGGACCTGATGACTGAGAGACCCAGCTGCCCTGCCCCTGGACGCCACGCAAACAATCCTGCCCCCACCCCACATACCCTGCTCGCCTGTGCAAGTTTCCCGTCCACTTCACACAAACATTAGCAACCACACGTCCAAGTTTCGCACGCTCCCCCACCCCACACGCGGCTGTGCTAGTACTCACAAATGCTTTCACACTCGCGCGCCATCACACTAGCTGCACATGCCAGATGTACATGTGGGTTTTCACCCTTCTCGCTCAGATTCTCACAACTCATATTCAAGGCCCGTTCACACGGTACACACGTGTTCACACAGACACAAACACACACACGTAGGGCGTTAGCTGCTGTTAGAAACAGCAGCAAACCCTCTCGCCAGCCCAAGATTCCAAGTGTCTCTCCCTCTCACAGGCACAGAGGTGTGCCCTTATCCCCGGCCACACACATTACACACTTGATCACTCAGGGTCGAGCTTTATTCCCGGCATCTAGGTGATGACACAACCTCCTGAACAAAGACAACATTGACAAACCCAACAAAAACAAACAGCCGCGTGTGTGGGGAGGGGCAGCCAAGCACAGAGTCGGGGACGGGGGGAGTGTGGGAACGCGGCGTGGGAGCCTCGTAGTGCGAGGCTGGGGAAAGGCGCCAGACCTATCAACAACCTTGCACCCTGCAAGACACGCGCGGAAAAGCCAGGTCCACCGTGTGTTCGCAGAGCGGCTGGTGGAGTTGATTACCCCTCCGACGCACGAAACTGCACCGGGGACGGAGGCCCAACACCCCACACAAGAGCAGAAAGCAGCACGCAGACCCACAAGTGAGCGATGGTGCAGCGCGGAGCAGCTCTGCCCTAGCAGAGTCGCGTTGTCTGTTCACCTCCCCTGCACACCCCTCCTCCACCTCCCCTGCGCACCCCTCCTCCACCTCCCCAGCCCCCAAGCCCCAGGGCAGGCGCTCGCAGGGCGGGACAGGGGGCGGGGCGAGGGGCGGGCAGGGCTGGCCCAAAAGGCGGAGTCCGGAGGCACGGGGGCCAGATCGGCCAGCGCTTGCCGACTACGCCGCAGAGAACGCCGGCGGGAACCCAGAGCCCCGCGAGCCCTCGTCCTCGCCAGCCTGGCCAGGCCCCGCGCTATGGAGTTCCTCTGGGCCCCTCTCTTGGGTCTCTGCTACAGTCTGGCTGCTGCCGACCGCCACACCGTCTTCTGGAACAGTTCAAACCCCAAGTAAGCCCCGAGCCTCCGGCCAGCAGCCTGGGCGTCCGATTGGCACTGTCCCCCACCACGCCAGGTTAACTGTCCAGGCCAGCCCCTGACCAGAGTCGTGGGGAAGTGACCAGAGGCGGGAGGGATTCCTTGGATGTTCTCCCCCTTGCTTCTCCCCCTTCACTGGGAGTAGGCCACGCAGGGTAGGAACCTGCCCGCATCTGCTTGCACAGGCGCTATTTCTGTCCCTCCTTTCTTCCCGTCTGGCTCCTGTTTTTCCGAAGTGAGGAAGCAAAGCTGAACAATTCCTGCCTCCAGCACGGACCACCCTCCCTGGCCACCAGGGCCCTTGTAGGTACTTTCACCAAGAAGCCTGTGTGCCTCTCCTTGTCTGTCACCTGGGCATCTGCCCCCACTGACAGGTACCTGATGTGACATTACAGTAAATGCTCGCTGTAATCCTAGAAGGACCTCTTAGGGGGGGCCTGGGCTGTGGGCATTGAACGTTCATTCTGTATTTAAGGTGGCTGTGCAAAGTGCCCTCCCTCCAAGAGATTTTTTGAGATGACATGAGTGAGGCACATGTCTGTGTGTGATTAGGCTAAGGCAGTCACCTGTTTACGAGGTTCAAGTAGTAAAACTGAAGAGATGCGGGGAGAGTGGTCATGGGAAACATTCAGAAGGGTTGGAAGGGGTTAACGAGTTACAAAGGGCTATGGGCAGAAAGGAGTTGATTCCTCCTTGGCAGGTTGAGGGCTGTGCCAAAAATGGTACTGGGTGGAAGAAGCTCCGTGGGACTCTTCGTTCTTGTACTTAGTTTTCTGAAGTTAAGGGAACAGTATCTGCAGAAAGACAGGAGGAGTTAGGCAGAAGCTGTACGGCTTGGGGTCAGTAAAAACACACTCAGCTTGGCCACCCGTAGTGCTAGTGCGCCTGCCCCCAGCTCTCCTTGAGAAATACATCGTGCCAGCTTCCTCTGATCCTGTGGCGGCATTGCCTGGTGAGGGGGTCTGTGGCTGTGGCATGATGGATGGGGAGAGAACAGTTAGCTGCCAACCCGAGGGCAGTGCCCTCTTGCCTTCGTTTAAAGGGGCGGCCCAGTCAGTCCTCCCCCACCCCACGTCTTGCTGCTTGCCCGCTCTCTGCTTCCTTGACCCAATCTTGTCCTAGTGAGAGAGAGCAAAGTCCCTGTTTATGCCCATGCCAGGTGTTGGTTGAAGGAGGAGGAGGGGACAGGAAGCTGGAGTAGGGAGGGGGGAACCCTGGCCTTTTCCGTTCCCAAGCTCCCAGGTTTCCTCTCTTTCAGGAAGGAGCCTTTTCCTTGCCCCCTTCCCAGCCTTCCCTGACGCCACTACCTCCCTTTCCCAGATGGAGAGCAAGAGTCGAAAGGGCCTTAAGGGAAGCAGATTGTGCCACAGGAAGGGGGTGCTGGGTGCCCTCCCCAAGCAGAGATGCCTTGTTCGTCTAGCCACAACTAACCATACCCAGGACTCAAGAGAAGCCAGCCCAGAGTGGAGGCAAACTGAGCACAGCTCGGGGGCAAAGATGAAGTGGCAGGGAGCAGGGCGGGTGTGAGGCCGGCATGGGTGACTCAGGGCAGTGGGCATCTGTCCTGGGATCTCAGGGGAGGCAGCGTGGGAAGAAGGGTGGCGCCGCTGTGAGCTGGGCACTAGCCTCCTTGGTGCTGGAAGGGGCACGTACTCTGCCCATTCGGATGTGCCACATCTCTTTGCCTAGAGGACACTGTCCAGGGTCCACGGCAAGCCGACACTGTGCCATCCTGGGGTCCTAGGGGGTGTCCACATTTGACAAGGCGAATTTTCACAGGCTCTCATGAACGCCAGGGCGGGTGGCAGAGGTGGATGAGGAATGAGTCAGTGCCCGTCACTGGAATGGGGGAAGGATGCCAGGCCTGGAGCTGAAATACCTGTTCTGAAATGGCTTCTGTGTTTATCTCTCCAGAGAGGAATTTTAAAAACCTCTCTCTGCTTCTCTCTCTCTGCTTCTCTCTGTCTCTCCCGCCCTCCCTCTCTTCCTCATTCCTCCCTCCCTCCTCTTCCCTCTCACTCTGTCTTCCCCAGGGTGGGGGAGGGGGCCAGGTAAGCCTAGTTTGAGAACTGGCATGCGGGGCAAGGCCAGGCCTCTAAGGGGTCATGCTGACTGGGCAGTGGGTGCCCACCTCTGAGGCCTTTAGGCCTAATTCCTGCCCCTCCTCCCACCATCCATGCCCAAGGGCTTTGGTTTGCAGCAAGTTGGCAGCAAACCATGCTGAGTGTCTAGCTGGCAGTGCTTGGGGGAATGCAGAGAAGCTGACCAGCCTGGAGAGGGAGGTGGGGAGGCACTTTTCCCCCCCGGAATAGGACCCCACCCAGACTGGAGCCAGGTGTCTGGAGCTGGGGGGAGGGGCAGGGGGGCTGTCAGGCTGGAGCCTGCGGAGCCCGGAGGGAATGGGCTGGGGGAGGGGAGCTGGCTCCACCTTGGGAGGAGGGGAGAGGCAGCCTTAGATCTGAGAACGCCTGCCTTTCTGGAGCTCACCTCACGGCTGAATGTGTGGCTTTTGGAGATAAAGGGACAGTGATGCTTTGGGGTGATTTGAGAGAAGTGGACAAGGAGAACTGAGCATCATTTTGAGTAGGGAAGATTTGAGGGGCATGAATGGATTGATGACCGTGATTTAACTTCAAGGATTCAGGTATTATCTGTGAGCCTGGGGGTTTGGGGGAAGTGGAAACTGAGAAATATGAGATATTCTCAATAAGTCAGGGGGAGAAAATGAAAGGAGAAAGAGAAGTTAAGACATTAGATGTGTTGAGGCTGAGTGCTAGCCTGGTAAAGAGAAAGGGTTACTAGGATCCTGATAATAGCATGGGCCAGGAGGGTCTCAGAATGAAGTCTAATAGCATTTAAAGGAGCACCTGGTAGAATAGATTCTGGGAAATATTTATGGGCAGAAGAGAATGATGAGTGAGCTAAGGAAATATTTAGACGCTCATCCTTGGGTAAATATCAGGGGGGTTATGGAAAGAAGTGCTTTGTTACCTGAAAGATACTTAGTGGGTGGAGTTTATTGGATTATAGGAAACAATGATGGGGGAATATTTGGAGATTGTGGAAAGATACTTAGATCAAGATCAGTAAATATTGGGAGTTGAGATTGTCAAAACATCCCTGTGGGGGGTCCTGTGTGAAATGTGGGGAGTCGTATAAACCTTTGGAGACTCAAGGCCCACATCTGGCTCCTGAGTGACTGCTTGTTTCCTTCCCCTCTGTGCACGCTCAGGTTCCGGGATGAGGACTACACAGTACACGTGCAGCTAAATGACTACCTGGACATCATCTGTCCCCATTACGAGGATGACTCTGTGGCAGCCGCTGCCATGGAGCAGTATACACTGTACCTGGTAGAGCTAGAACAGCAGTACCAGCTGTGCCAACCTGAATCCAAAGACCCAGTCCGCTGGAAGTGCAACCACCCCACTGCCAAGCATGGCCCAGAGAAGCTGTCTGAGAAGTTCCTACGCTTCACACCCTATGCCCTGAGCCAGGAATTCAAAGAGGGACACAGCTACTACTACTTCTGTAAGTGCCCTGGAAGCACGCACGAAGGTGTACAAACTGGGGGATGAAGCCACAGTGAGTCCATGCTTATTGAGAGGGGAATCAGGCAGCAGAGGGCCTCTCCAATCCTGGATTCTGTTTTCATTCATTCCCGTTACAAATGTGGAATGAGCTTCCACTGTATTCTGGGAGCTCTATCTGGAATTACAAGCACAAAGATAAATAAAACACTAGAGTCCCTGTCCTCAAGGAACCTGGAAGAGAAACACATAAGTTAACAGACCGTTAAAACAGTCTGATATGATAGACATGAGCACAGGGGCCCTGGAAAAATGACCTCGGAATCTTCTAGAATAGGGGGCTCAGAGAAGGCTTCCTAGCTTCCCACAGCTTAGGACAAGCAGAGGATTTGGTCATAAACGAAGGAAGATGTGCAAAGGGAACATGACATCTTCAGGGAACTGCATATGCTTAGCCTGGACACTTAGGTAGGAGGGATGCTTTGAAGTGGGGAGAGATGAGCTTGGAGAGGTGAACAGGGCAAATCACAGGGGCCTAGAAGTGCTAAGGAGTTTATCCTGAGGGCAGTGGAGAGCCACTGGTAGATATGAGTGATAAGACTAGGTTTGTATAGAATGTATCCAGGCCTCACCCTTTCAGTGTGCCTGAGTAGGACATATTGTGCAGGTCTCACCCAAATTTCAGCTCAGGAGTGAAGGCTGGACTGTGGGAAGGAGACAGTGGCTATATTCTTTGTACCACCATCTCCGAAGCCAAGGGTTATTCCAAAGAAGGGAGGTTGGGCTGAACATGAGGTAGAAAGTAGGCAAAACCTAAGGAAGGTAAGGCTTAGAGGGAAGAAAGGGGTTCAACGGAGTAGGGACTGAGCAAGGGCCAGAGGCATTTGCACTTCTGTTTTCTTCCAACAAAGTTTCATTCCCCTTCCTTAATACGCTGTGGGTGTATCTTGCAGCCAAACCCATTCACCACCAAGAAGAACGGTGTTTGAGGCTGAAGGTGATCATCAATGGCAAAATCAGTGAGTGTCAGGGCCCTGTGGGCTTCCTTCCTCCATCCCTATGCTGGGGCTGTCCTAATGACCTGGGATGGTGGGGAAGTTCCCCTGCCTGGCCCACCCAGCACTCCCACCCCTCTGCCTCCCTAGTACAGTACTTGATCTAAGGCCACCCCTGTCTTTTAGCGCACAGTCCTCAGGCTCATGTCAATCAACAGGAGAAGCGGCCTCCAGCAGGTAAGTAGCTGGAGCAAATTGGGCCTGGGGCAAACAAGAGGTTCTGCTTGAGAAGGCTGGGCATAGGAGGTGGCTCCTTTGCCAGGCAGGGGCTGGGGAAACCTTGTGGGACTGAGGGCCAGTGCCAGTAGTGGGACTGCTCACCGGAAGCCTTTGCCCTTCCACCTTGCAGATGACCCAGAAGTGCAGGTTCTCCACAGCATCGGTCACAGTGCCGCCCCCCGCCTCTTCCCACTTGCCTGGGCGGTGCTGCTCCTGCCATTCCTGCTGCTGCAAACCCCGTGAAGTTGTGTGCCACATCTGGCCGGAGGACTGAAACTGGGCTGAGGAGGCAGAGGCAGGGAGCCCTCACCTGTCCTGGGGTCCCTCTCAAAGCCCCAGTCCTAGGAGCCACTCTCACCACATGCACAAGCTGCTATTCAGCAGCTTCAAAAGGAGTCAGTATTAAGGGTTTCAACCCAAAGGAGGCTGGCAAGCCTGGTAGTGCCTCCACCTCAGAGGGATAGACAAAGAAATGGAACAGTCCTTCCCCGGCCATTCCTGCCTTTAAGTTAAAAAAAAAAAAAAACAAGCTGTGTAGCCATGGACTGTTAAGAAGGACACTGTGGATTCTGAACTGGAAAAGGTCTGGGGTCCTATGGGTGGACACTGAGCTTGGCGAAGATGCCATGCCCACAGAGAGTCAGGATGAATACCCGAAGGAAAGCTAGAGTTTCCTGCCTTGGAGTCAGGGACAGGAGCAGTGGTATACTCGGGCCCCCTCTGCGGAGGTGCCTCGGAAAGGTTTGTGGCCAGTCACTGCTCCTTCTCCTATCCTGGGGCAGCACTCCCAGAGCTGTGCCAACAGGGGGGCTGTGCCAACCTGTTCCTAGAGGTAGCTGTTAGGGCAGGGCCCACCTGTACAGGATCTGTATGTAAATTTGCTGTGTGCCTGCTGATTTCTATGGGTTTTTTTATACAATGTTATCTATCTCAAAATAAAGATTTTTTTTTTTGTACATGCTTTTCCACTCCTCCATACTAATTTATGACCATTGAGTCCCTGCTATGGATGATACCAATAGCAACTGGGTTTGAATTTTTTTTCCCTTTCTGGAAATGGTTACCACTCACCAACCCCAACGAGGGGCGTTTCCTCTTCAGGGTTGACGGGGACCGGAGTTTTCCCCCCACAGTCCAATTCTGGGCCGAACCCACTCTGAAGTTCTTCCTCAAAGTTCAAACCTCGGCCCCATCCCTACGCTCGCAGCGCTGGGCTTTGGGCCTGAGCATACCAGGCAGGCAGGTACTCATAAGGCTGGGTGAGTCAGCGCAGCCCTCAGGGAGTACCAGCCGAGGTATGCGGTCTGACCTACCGGCAGAGATGTGTGGGAATCGGGGCGGAAAGTTCCCAGCAGCGAGTCAGGTGGGGCGAAGGGGGTGAGCATCGAAATGATGAGATGCTTCGGTGGATCGGCCGAGTTGGTGGTGTGGCTGAAGGGGGAGGGTGCCTGACAGAACCAGTGGTTTCTAGCAATCCCTGTTATTTAGAGAAAAGGCTGGGAGAGGCTTCAGCAATCGGGGAAAACCTCCCAAACCCTGGGCCAATGAGGGTCTGATCTGGAGCCGGGGGTGGGGCTCGGGTTGAAGTCTGGTTGGGTCCCGCTGTTGTTTTGAGGTGGACCGAGTGGGCTCTCGGCGGGCTGGCGGGAGGGTCGAGGCCGGGAGGGTGGAGGTAACCTGCGCGGCAGGGGGTTGCGGGTGCCGGGACAAGTCGGCGGAGGCCTGGGGAGCCGAGCAGCCGGTGCGGAGGACGACGTCAGGGCCGGACCCGGCGAGCCGGCCAGGGGGCGGGGCCTGAGCTCCCTCCCTGCGTCCTCGGCCGGTTCCGGTTCAGTTTCCGGGGGAAGGGGACGCGGAGGGCGGGGCTCCGACGTCGCGGCCGGGCCGCCAACTGGGCCGCCCCGGTGGCCTGCGCGGGAGCCGACTGTGGGACGGATGGAGGCGGGCGGCGTGGCGGACAGGGTCCTCTCCGGAGCTTGCGTGCTCTTCACCCTGGGCATGTTCTCCACCGGCCTGTGAGAGCGCGGCCGGCAGGGACAGGGCAGAACCAGAAGTCAGGAAAGGAGCGAGAGGGGACAAAGACGTGGCTGCAGCCCCGGGCTACAGCCCCAGGCTGTGTCCGGAACCTGGGGTTAAAGTGGAGTCGGGTCAGGGTTAACGGGGTACCAGAATGAGGCTGGTCACTTGACCTGAAAAAGTCGAGGGAGCTGAGGGTGGGGTCGGGGGTCTGTAGCTGTTAGGGGAAGATGACAGGCATTAAGGATCCGCACTCCCCAGGAGCTTGATTTTCCCTTCCCCTCTCCCCCTGCCTTTGGGGCCCCGTTACAGCTCGGACCTCAGGCACATGCGTATGACCCGGAGAGTGGACAATGTCCAGTTCCTGCCCTTTCTCACCACGGATGTCAAGTGAGCGAGAGGGACGGCTGGGCGGAAAGACTGAGCGGGCAGGGTGGGGTGAGGACCATGGAAGAGACCCTTCGGGTCCCCTTCCCACATTCAGCCCCAAGGTTAACCTCTCTCCCTGCACCCTGCAGCAACTTGAGCTGGCTGAGTTATGGGACCTTGAAGAAAGATGGGACCCTAATCATCGTCAACGCTGTGGGCGCTGTGCTTCAGACCTTATATATCTTGGTGTATCTGCACTACTGCCCTCGGAAGGTAGGGGCCTTCCCTTGCACTCACCTCTCTGCTGCATGTCCTGCTTGTTGGCAGGACAAACAGTGATTCCTAGAAGACTTAACAGTCTGGCATTGCCACCTTTTCCTGGAAGGCCCTTCCAGCATGGCAGTCCTCCATACCAGCCTCTGAGACTCACACATCGCCCCCTTTTCTGGTAAGGCTGACAGCACTGTCTACCAGGATGGTGCCTTGCTGCCAAACAAGTTGAGGGAAAGTGCTTTTTGTCTCCCAAGGTTCCTTCAGAACAAGGGCCAGTGCCTGAGAATGAGATGATGAGCTGTTTCCCCCTTCAATTATACAAACATTTATTAAGCTCCTCTTGTGTATACCAAGCTCATGAAAAAGATACCTTTCCCTCTCCCAGAAACCTCCAGGGTTGTGAGTGGATCAAGTTACTGGTGGGAAAAAGGCTGTAGCAAGTGCAGTACTGGAGGTGGGGACAAAGGCTGGCTCCTCCACTACAGCATGGATGAATTAATTCTGTAAGGGGGTCAGAGAGGGCTCCTGGCACATCTAGAAGTAAGGCTATTCTCCCTTGCAGTGTGCTGCACTCCTACAGACAGCAACCCTGCTGGGGGTCCTTCTCCTGGGGTTTGGTTACTTTTGGCTCCTGGTGCCCAGCATTGAGGCCAGGCTCCAGCAGCTGGGCCTCTTCTGCAGTGTCTTCACCATTAGTATGTACCTGTCGCCACTGACTGACTTGGTGAGTGGGGGTGTCTATGGAGGTGGGGGAGATAACAAGGTTCAAGCTCCCATAGCCAGACTATACAGCTAACACTCCAGAGGAAGATTCAACTAGAAGGCAGTAAATGTGGGTCAGTGGGAGGTAGAAGGGAAAGATAAGGTAACAGAAAATCAGGGAGGGTATTTGACCTTTTTTCTGAAGAATTAGGCAAGGTGGGAGCTTTACTATATCTGGGCTAAGAGTGTCTTTCATCCTTTTCTTCAGGCCAAAGTTATTCAGACTAAATCAACTCAACGTCTCTCTTTCTCTCTGACCATTGCTACCCTCCTCACCTCTGCCTCCTGGACACTCTATGGGTTTCGACTCAGAGATCCCTACATACTGGTAAGCAGCACAGGGATGGGGTGACAGTTGTAAAAAGCAAAAAACCAGCTCCTCTCCTCATCCCAGCCCCTGTGATTTCAGGTGCCCAACCTTCCAGGAATACTCACCAGCTTAATTCGCCTCTGGCTTTTCTGGATGTACCCTCAGAAGCAAGACAGAAACTATCAGCTCCTGCAGACCTGAGGTGGCTCACCTGACCACAGGGCACCTTGATGCCAACCTTTTACCAAAGAGGTTCAAACCAACCTGTTTCAGCCATTCCTGCCGATAAGATGCACTGGTGCCATGGGTTTATGGGAAAGAAAAAGAGACAACTTGAAGAATATGGGGACCAAAGAAAAGAGCTTTACTTAGAAGACTGGCTGAGACTTGGGAAATGAAGCATTTATTTTTTAATTATGTTTTTTTTTTAAATTTTGGAGTTTGGGGGTGAAATCTTTAGAATGTGCCTTAAAATAAACTGTTCCCTACCCCTGCCCATCAAGGCTCTTCTCTGTTCAGTGATTCTCGACCTGCCTGGTTTGGTGAAGGGTAAAGGTGCACTTCGTGATCCAAAGTTATTCTTGGGCTGGGAGAGCTGGCTCAGGAGAGGTATCTAAAAGGACCAGAACAACCTAGGAAGGACCTAGCAAGGTCTTAACAAGGACAGAGCTTGGATGTTATGGAGAAGAATGTAAGTTAGGCTTGAAGAAGTACTTCCTGACAGGGTTAAAAGGACCAGAAAAGTGAAATATTTCCACCTGTAGATATTGAGGTCTTTGCCTCCTTTGAAATAAAAAGGAGGACCATCAGCTCGGAGACCTCAGGAAGGTGGCCTGTTGGCCTCTCACTCCTCAACAACTGGTACACGCACAACCCCCAATTTCCATTCTCCACACTAAACACAGTTATTAAGTAAATTTGCTGCTTTTTAATGGGGGACGGGAGGGAGGGGCTGTCTGGCTGTCCGGGGTTAGGGTGTCAGAAGCGCATCCCTCTGCGGGACAAATCGGCTCTGGCCTCCTGGATCTGGCTCTGCAGCTCGCGGGCGGCATCCTCGCAGTCTTGAAAGGTGGCCACACGATAGCCCACAGTCCCCAGTGCATAGCAGCCGGCAGACACCAGCAAATAGGCGGGCAGTGGCCACAGAACCTCCCGGCAGGACGAAGACAGCTCCAAGCCCAGGGCCCCTGTGGTCAGGACGGCCCAGGCGCAGCCCAGGAGCGCCAATGCCCACAGCCACTGCGCTAATTTCGTCATGGTCGCTGCAGGGAGAGAAAACAGCGCTGGAAATCTTTCCACCTCGCAACCCCACTTCATTTGAGACCCATCTGTCTCTCCCTCACCAGCCCATTCCGCCTTTCACTGAGGCTCAGGGCCACGTCGCCACCCCTCCTACCTTCCTTGCACCAGCGTACCTACACGTACCTCCGCGCGGCGCTTCTCAGATTTGCGCGGCTCTGACGTCAGCGTGCGGACATTTCCCGTAGCTTGCGTTCCGCCTTCGCGCTGCCTCCTGGGAGTTGAAGTCCTCATGGCGGCCGCGGTCTTTTCCTCCGCTGAGTTCAGCTGTCTCTGCTTCGCAAACTGCGGCGCGGGTCCAGCGGGGCTTGGGTACTGCTTGGTTCCTTCAGGACTCCTCTCCAAGCTGGCGTGAGGCTTGCAGAAAGCGTGAGGCCATCCTTAAACCTTGCAATATGGTTCTCCTTAAACTTATGCCCATAAATCCAATTCGTTCATTCATTTATTCATTCATTCGTTTGGACGTTTCTTGAGCGTCATGATAAACTTTGGAGAAATAGAAATATCAAGACAGTCGGCCTCTCCTGAGGTCAAGGGAGAAAAAAGGAGTCAGGAAAACGGATGCATTGACAACTAACCATGATGCTTTGAGACAAGTGTTAGAACAAAGGTGGTTTTGTTTTGTTTTGTTTTGTTTACTGCAGCACATTATTTTCCTCACAATGTTCTCACATGACAGGAAAACAAAATATGTCATCCCTTAAAGAATTGCGAATTGCGTACAAAACCTTACGTAAATTAAAAAGATGAATAAATACACAGATGGTAATGCAAACCAATTTCCAACTCAAGGCGAGTAATAACAACAGGTGTTATTCAAAGGAAACGTACGCTAAGAAAGAAAAATGGGTCCTGACTGGGCTGGGACCCTCCCAATCCTGTCAGTCCAGCAGGACAGAAATGACAACTGGTTCAAGAATCATGCCAGACTCCAGAGAAATCCTAGAATAAGCAGCTCCTGCAAGTTAGTAACTGGCACACACCAGCAACCATTGTCTTGTGGATTCTTATCAAGCCACTGCATTTCTTTTGTAGAAACATGTTCTTGTTTAGGCCACCAAGTGACTGACAGTATGTTCAGGGGTTTAAATCAAAGATTTATACAAAGCATTAAACATGTAACAAGGGAACAGTTAGCTTGAATACAAAGTCAAAATCAGCAAGGAGGTCTACAATCAATCCAGGGCAGAGATCAAATACAAGCTTGAAGGACAATTTCTTTTTGAAGGCTTACTCCAGTTTCACATGATCAGCATGAGCTGCATACATTTGCAAGGGCTAACTTAGACTTGATCAATTCATGCAGCAAATGCTACGAATCTGCCCACAGTCCATTTGAGAGCATTTGCAGTGAACTATAGAGGGGCCCAACTCCTACTTGCTGATCTACGTCTGCTGGAAGGTGGACAGCTAGGCAAGGACAGAGCCAGGGGTCCACACCAAGTACTTGAACTCTAGCTGGGCAATGATCTTGACCTTCATCATACTGGAAGTCATGTCCGTGATCCCCTTCTGCATCCTGTGGGCATGGTGGTCCCACCAGACATCACCATGTTGGTATACAGGTCCTTTCAGATGTCAACATCACATTTCATAATGGAGTTAAATGTGATCTGGCAGATGCCGCAGACTCCGTAACCAGAAGGAGGGCTGGGGGAGCGCCTCTGGACCCTGGAGCTGCTCGTTGCTGATGGTGATTACCTGCCCATCAGGCAGACCTTCACTCTTCTCCAGGGAGGAGAAGGATGAGGTGATGGCCATCTCCTGTTTGAAGTTCAGGATGATATAGCAGAGTTTCTCCTTAATGTCACCCAGAATATTCCTCTTAGCAATAGTGGTGAAACTATAGCCATGCTCCATGAGGATTTTTTTTTTTTTTTTTTTTTTGCACTTCGAATCATTTTAATAAACACTAGAAGGCTGAGGATAAATATAATTCACACCACTCTTACATTCTTGGTCTAGAGATCACTTACCCACATCTTTAAATCATTGGATGTGCAGCTGCAGCAAAATAAATCTGAACACAATGCAGTGCAGGAACTGAGCTGCCT
Organism: Noctilio leporinus; assembly: GCA_004026585.1. Classification (NCBI taxonomy): domain Eukaryota; kingdom Metazoa; phylum Chordata; class Mammalia; order Chiroptera; family Noctilionidae; genus Noctilio; species Noctilio leporinus. Next base: position 36,197 of record PVIW01009093.1, on the reverse strand, counting down.
GAAATGTGGTACCAGTAGATAGAAGGCTCATGGTGCTGTTATGAGGACTGAATAACACAATGCAGTACACACAGTACCTGGCACATCACAACTGCACAGTGGACATTAATTTCCACCCACACTCTTCTCTCATGGCAGAACCACCACCCTGGCTTGTGGCTCAGTGGATAAGGCACTGGCCTGCAAACCCAAAGGTTGCTGGTTCCATTCCCAGCCAGAGCACATAACCAGGTTGCAAGCCAAGTCTCCAGCCAACTTCATAGATGGAGGCAGATGAAAGGCAACTGTACATTGATTGATGTTTTTCTCCCTCTCTGCCTCTCTCCCTTCCCCTCTCTCTGAAAAATAATAATAAAATCCTAAAAAAAAAAAAAAAGAACCACTACAGGAAAATGACTTACGTGGGCATGAGTCTCCTGAAACACCCAAGCTTTTCCCCCAAGGCCATGTATCAGATCATATTATTATTTCAGGAACCACATTTCGCAAAAGCTAAAGGTAGGGGAAAACCCAGTTTCCCTTGGACAAAGGATGCCTACTGCAGCTGTGGCAGCGCAGGCAGGAACACATTGCCAATCCTTTGAGCTGCTCCCTGCGGCGGCGATCTCAAGGTTGTGTAACAAGCCTTGCCAAGGCGGGGTCCGTGAGGGTCTCCGTGAGGTAGTCTGTTAGGTCCCAGCTAGCCAAGTTCAGACAAAGGATGGCATGGGGCAGGGTGTAGCCCTTGTAGATGAGCACAGCGTGGGTGACCCCACCCCCAGGGTCCATAACAATACCAGTGGTGCTGCCAGAGGAGTACAGGGACAGCATGGCCTGGATGGCCACGTATATGGCAGAAGTGTTGAAGCTCTCAAACATGATCTGAGCCAAAAAAAAAACAAAACTGAGCCACCTTCTCACGGATGGCCTTGGGGGTCAGTCAACAGCACTGGGTGCTCCTTGCAGGCCACAGTCAGCTCATTGTAGAAGGTATGATGTCAGATTTTCTCCATGTTGGCCCACTTGGTGACTATACCATGTTTGATGGGGTCAGGATGCCATGATTGTTCTGGGCCCCATCATTTACTTACATAGGTATTCTTCTGCCCCATGCCTCCCAAGGCACACTCATGTCAGGGGTGCCCCAAGAATGGAAGGGGAGATCATCCCCAGCAAAGCCAACTTTGCACATGCCAGAGCCATTGTCAGTGATGGGTGCAGTGATTTCTTCTTCTGGCTAGAGAGGGTGCAGGGGAGATAGAGCAGAGCTATAAGAGAATGAAGAGCACAGGTGAGCTGCAGTGAGAAGGTTGTCATATATATATATATATATATATAAATTATATATATATATGATTTTATTTATTATTTTTCAGAGAGAGGGGAAGGAAGAGAGGCAGAGAGGGGGAGAAATATCCATGTATGGTTGCCTTTCACCGGCCTCCAGCTATGGACCTGGGTGAAGACCTGGCTTGCAACCCAGTTATATGCCCTGACTAGGAATTGAACCAGTGACCTTTGGGTTCACAGGTGAGCGCCTTATCCACTGAGCCACCAGCCAGGGCTATGTGACTATGATTTTAGAAAATAAAGTTTCTCAGCTTCATGTTCCTTATATTAATGAATAAAAGCAGTTTTGCCCTGGCTGTGGCTCAGTGGAGTGCCCATCTGCAGACCAAAAGATCACTAGTTCAAAAAGAAACAAACAAGCAAAATAGAACCAGAGACATGAATACAAGGAATAAACTTTCAGTGGGCAGAGGGGATGGGGAACGGGGAGAAGGAGGCAAAGAACTAGCATGGATGACCCATGGACATGGACAACAAGTGGGATTGACTTTGGGGGGGAAATGGGAGTGAGGGAAGGGGAGAGAAAGGGGGGCAAATGAGATGAATGTAATACAATAACAATAAAATTAAATTTAAAATAAAGTAACATCAGTAACATTTACTACCACTGCCTATACTCCTGTCACTTATTAGATATATTGTATTCAGTAAAGTACAGGTTATTTAATTAAATCTTCTTTAAAACAATTAAAAAAAAAAAAGATCATCAGTTCAATTCCCACTCAGGACATATACCTGGGTTGTGGGCCAGTTCCCCAATTTGGGGCACGTGAGAGGCTACAGATCTATGTATTTCTCACACATCAATGTTTTCTCTCCCTCTCTTTTTGCCTCCCTACTCTAAAAAATAAATTAAATATTTAAAAAATAAAAAAGAAAAGCAGTTTTTACAGATTTACAGTCTTCATACAAACACTACATAACTCAGCTATGAAGAATATTTTCACAGATATAACATAAACACTGAGTATTGATTTAACTAAAAGTTAGAATATACAGTATATATATGTGTACATATATATGCATATATGGTACAGGATGATTTTTTATTATTCTATTACATCTGTCCCAATTTTTGCCCCATTACCCTCCTCCACCCATCCCACCTCCATATTTTTTTATCTTTTTTTTTTTCAAAGATTTTATTTATCTTCAGAGAAACACCAATGTGTGAGAAAAGCATAGATTGGTTGCCTCTCACATGCCCCCATCTGGGGACCTGTCCCTAAAACCCAGGCATGTGCTCTGACTGGGAATTAAACTGGTGACCTCAGTGCTCAATACACTGAGCCACACCAGCCAAGTCTAACCATTTTTTTATTATTATAAAAATATGGAATATTTTTTGAGAAAATGGTGTGGGGAGCATCCCCACATACTAGGAGAGTCAGGATTAAAGATAAATATAATCTCATCTTCCACTTTAGACAGTAAATCAATTATATCTAAAATACAAAGAAGAGCCCTGGCTGGTGTGGCTCAGTGGACTGAGTACCAGCCTGCAGACCAAAGGTCACTGGTTTGATTCCCGGTCAGGTCACATGCCTACGTTGTGGGCCAGGTCCCCAGTTTGGGGTGCATAAGAGGCAACCACACATTATGCTTCTCTCCCTCTCTCCCTCTCTTTCTCTCTCCCTTCCCCTTTCACTAAAAATAAATAAAGAAAATCTTTTAATAATAATTTAAAAATAAAATACAAAGAGGAAATAATAATACAAAGATGTTATTTAGAAATATGGAGAAAGTACCAAAAGAGCCAAGACACTGGAGAGCGGTTTATGCAGGAGTGTGTGTGTAGGGGTGGGAGAGAGCTGCAGGGGCTCCTTTTCATTAAATGCCTTGTAGAACTAGTTGGCTTTCTAAACTATGCAAAGTTAGTTGTTAAAGTAAGAATTAAGACAGAATAAAAACATTTTTAGATATCTGCTATATGACCTTCAAAGCCCCACCCCCCAAGCCCTTCCCTATGCCCCCTAAAATCCTACTGGTTGCTTACTCAAGACCTCACTGGTCACAATGACTTTTAGCAGATATCAGGGGCTATGCATCAACTTTGCAGAAATTGTATTTTATTCACCCACAGTAGACCTGGCTATGAATGACTGACACTCCTCATAAAACATTTTGGGGGAAGATAATGAGAAGGGCTACAACATATAAAGACAGATAATAAATTGTAATGTTGTAATAATAATCATCAGAAGAACAAACATTCATTGAGGAGGTCTGACATTGTCGTGTTTAATATTGATAACATGTTGTAGTAGATATTTTCACATCCCCATTATGAGTGAGGAAACCAGAACAGAAAATAGGAGAATGTAAGTAATTTGCCCAAGGTCATGCAGATAGTGAGTAGCAGAGGTGTCCCATTAGCTCAAAGCTATTTCACCCTCCCGGGTTACCCTTAGTAATTTCACCCTCATGGGTTATTGGTCCAGGAATGGACAGATAGGAATCACTACAGCAGCTGCTGTTCATTGATTGACTACTCTGTGTCAGGTGCTGTAACGAGTACTTTATGTCCATTATCTCATCCCATCTTCACAGCCATTATGTGAATTAGGTGCTATTATTTTTTCAATTAGGTGCTACTATTATCTCCATTTCACAAATGAGAGAACTGAGGCACACCCCAAATAACCTGACTTCAGAGCCTGCCAAGTTTGCCACTACAATATAGTACGTTCTTCCCAAGATCAATGGAACAAAATAAAACGTGAAAAAATAGATCAAACATATACCAATTTAGTATATGATAGATATGGCATCTCAAGTAAGTGAGGAAAGATGAATTGTTTGAAGACCTTTTGCAGCTAGCTTACCATTTGACAAAGTAAATTAAATTAGATTTCAACCTCACACCTTATACCAAAATTAATTCCTGGTGGGTTACAAAAAAATTAATATGAAAAGTGAAACCCTACATATACATGCCACAAGAATATGCGGATATCTATTCCTCTAATGTTTCGCTCAAGCATCATGCCTTCGAAGCAGCCTTCCTGGGTTTTGACCCTGTCTTGCCGTCCTGGTCACCATCTTCCTCCTCTGAGCAGTCATTCCTCTCTTTCACAGATGCCACTTACCGTGTTGAGCTGCAGGTTTTTGGTTTCCCTGCTTGATCGGCCCAGGACCACTGTATCTCCTGGAATAAGGACAGTATGGGCAACCCAAAATGCCTTCTATAAATGTAAGAGGAGAGACAGAGGGAAAGGCAGGTTAGCATTTGATAGTCTCCAGGGAAACTGACCCAGCTTTCCTGGTCCCAGGAAATATAACTGCTCCAGAGACTGTCATCTGCCAGACATGGGGTCTTTGGCCTTGGAAAGCACTGGACACAAGTCAGCAGATCCTGATGGTCTAACACCTGCTGTCAGTCTTGTAGCACATCACCCTTCTGCTGCCACAGCAGGACACAATACATGTGGTTATAGCAGGATATGAGAGGGAGCACAGCTAGGGGTTAAAATTTTGGGCTTTTAGAGCCCAGTTGTCCAGAGCTTGGGTCCTGGTTCTTTCCTTCTTTTAGCTATTCAGTCTTGGGCAAGTAACTTAACTTCTTTGAGCCTCAGTTTTCTCAGCTGTATAATGGAGTCAATAACTGATTCTCTCTCATGGGGTTGCACTCAAGATTAAAGAAGATAATATATGTAGGATACCTAAACCAACTTGTGGCATTTGGAAAGCCCATAATGGGTGTTACTCTTGTTGTTGAACAGCTGTCATTAGTTACATGTCAGGGCTGAGGATGTCTCTTAGCCCCTGGAAGAACTTCCCCAGCCTCCCTCCCATCATCCCCAACCATCCTCTGAGGTAAGTTACTTCTGCAGATGGATAAACTCATGTTTGTTGGACTTTTCTGTTTTTGCAAGCTTTATTTTCAGAGGGTGACAAATTCCAAATCTGGGAGCCTTCATTCTAAAGTGCATGGAACAGCCTTGGCAGGGTGGCTAAGTTGGTGCAAATGTCATCCCCATGCAGCAAAAGGTCACTGGGTTGATTCTAGTCAGACCACATGCCCATGTTGCAGCCTATGTGGCAGGTTTGATCCCCAGTCAGGACACATGCAGGAGGCAGCCAATCGATGTCTCTCTCTCTCTGTCTCTGTCTCTGTCTCTGTCTGTCTCTCTCTCCAATAAGGACTAAAATAAATAAAGTGCATGGGTAAAGGGGGGATATGCAAAATTACATATAACACAGAGGAGGGAATTGACTGGGGGAAAGGCTTCACAGAAGCCCAGGCACTGGGGTTGATACGGAAAAGATGAGTACAAGTTGTTCAGGTGTGGGGGGTGGGGCACGTGAAGCAAGGGAAAGTCTGAACAAAGGCACGGAGGCCTGAGAATCTGTGGTGAGTAATCCTCTGTGGCTGTTTCTGGGACAAAGACAACTTCCTGGGGGAGTGGCAGGAGAAGAGGCTGGAAAAACAGGCCTGGCTATTAACGACCCCTTAAAAGGATTTGTGTTGGGGGGTAGAGTTGGTCCCTCAGGTCAGTGGCTTCACCTTAGAGGAGTGGGTGACCTCGATGTTTGCCTGTGTGTGTCATGTCAGGCAGCAGGGCTTTCTGTGTGCCCACAGGTGCCAAGGTGATTACTGGTCCTTAGCAAAGGTTCCAGGTGGTCAGGTTGTGTTGACTCCGTATCTGTCTTCAGGGCACCCAGCGTTCCACTGGGGAAACTGGATGGACAGACATGTAATCAACAAGAACACATACTTTAAAAACTACAGCCAGACTTTGGGAGGAAATGGTATATCAGAGATTTTGTTGTTGATTGGAGAAGGGGTTGGATGAGTCAGGGTTTCCTAGAGAAGGTAAGCCAGAGGAGACCAAGATAAGACAAGAAGATAGCATGAGGGAGGAGGGCCCTGGAACAGGCCTGGCAGCTGAGAGCAGCATTTGGTTGATGCTGGTGATTCAACAATTTGGAACCGTGGCAGAGTGGAAGTAGAGTTTCAGCAAAGAGATCCAAGTATGACAGTGGTGAGTTGCTGGTGGGGTGATCCGTGTTCTAGTGAACAAAACAGATAAATTCCCTGCTTTTCAATGAAGTGGTGGGAGACAGACAAGAAACAAATATGTAAAACACGGAGTAATGAAAAGTACTATAAAGCAAAATACAGCCAGGTAAAGGACTAAAGGATGACAGAGCGTGCTGTGTCACGTAGAACAGGCAGCAGGGCCCCCTCTCAAGCCCTGGCTGGTGTGGCCCAGTGGATCGAGCACCAGCCTTCAAACCCAAGCGTTGTCGGTTCCATTCCCAGTCAGGGTCAGGGCACATACCTGGGTTGCAGGCCAGGCCTCCAGCCATGTCCCCAGCTGGATGCATGCGAAAGGCAACCATACTTTGATTTTTTTCTCTCCCTTTCTTCCTCCCTCCCTTCCCTTCTCTCTAAAAATAATTAATAAAACCTTATAAACAAACAAACAAATAAAAGAAAGGCTCCCCTCAGAAAGAGACATTTGCAAGAAAACCTGCAGGAAGGAAGAAGTGACGCAGTTCAAGTCCAAAGCCCTCCTGCTACTGAGTTCTCTCTTGCTGTAGGGAGATCAGTCTTTGGTTCAATGGAAGCCTTCAGCAGATTTGGATTCAATGATGCTCAGCCACATTGTGGAGAGCAATTTGCTTTACTCACATTTTAAATGTAAATCCCACTCAAAAAAACACCCTCATAGAAACATCCAGAATAATGTTTGACCAAATATCTGAGCACCATGGCCCAGCCAAGTTGAGACATAAAATTAACCATCCCATGGAATGAGAACAGCAATAAAGTCGATGTGAGGGTTGCAAATGAGAATATCCATAAAGCACGAGTACATTGACTGGCAAGTGGTAAGTGTTCAGTTAAAGGTGTTGTTGTTATCATATAGGGAAAAATAACATTTGTCAAATGCCTGGTGGGTCAAGCACTATGCTAGGTAGGCTCTTCCACGTTGTTACTTTCTTTTTTTTGTACTTTAATTTTATTGTTGTTGTATTACATTTATTCCATTTTCCCCCACTGCTTTCCCCTGCCCCTCCTCATTACCCCTCCCAGTCAATCCCACATGTTGTCCATGTCCATGAGTTATCCATGCTAGTTTCTTAACTAAAGCGTTCCCCTTCTTTGCCTCTTTTCCTCTCTCCCCTCTCCACATTGTTACTTAATTAGAATCTTCCTTACCACAATTTGACATAGGTATTATTATTCACATTTTACAGTTTAGGAATATGAGGTACCAAGAGGTCATTCAACTTGCTCAAGGACACTCACCTGTAAGGTGCAGAGCCCAAACTAGAACTCAGGTCTGAATTCAAGACCTAGGTTTTTCCCACTGTTCCACAGACTGTCTTGAACCTGAAGTTTATTGGAGTCAGAAGAAGGCCCTGGTCACAGAGGTGGAACTGGGGGCTGGAGACTGAGAACGGGAGGGAAGGGATCTCCCCATCAGATTACTCCTAGTCCCTATCACATAGTCACACGCACACACCTCAGACCCAGAAGTCCCCTTGAAGCAGCTGGAGGTCAGCCTGCTTGGCAACTCTTGGCCCAGAAAGAGGGTGTGTGGAAAGTTTTCTGTGGACCCTGGCCTGTGCTGGCAGGATCATCAGTACCTCTTGACAAGGCGGCCCTCCGCCTAAAATAGGTAGGGGAACCTTCCCCTGCTCTCTCAGCTTATTTGGGGGAGGGGAATTCTCAGAAAAGGGTTCCTCACAGCCCTTAAGAGCCATTTGGCTCAGGCCTTATTGTCGCACGGGGCCTCAAATTTAGACTTCTGATGTCATCTCCAAGTACGGTTACAGGCTGTCACACTGTGACTCTGATAGAACAGAAAGAGGGCATTTACCATACAAATTATTTAACTATTACTATGGGATTTTAGAATATATACAAAAGTAGAAAGAATCACACAATGAATCTGATACGCCCATTACCACAGGACTTGACATTATAAAATAGGGCCTCTGTCATTCCTTGGAAAGAAAATGTCTGGAAATCCTGTGATCATCTTGTGACTAGCAAGATCACTACTTTGTATTATAATTTTGCTTTAAAAGGTGTTAATTTCAGCCCTGGCTGGAATGGCTCAGTGGATAGGCGCCAGCCTGAGAACCTAAAGGTCGCTGGTTCAATGCCCAGCCAGGGCACATGACCAGGTTGCAAGCCAGGTCTCCAGCCAGGTCCTTTGCTGGAGGCAGGTGAAAAACAACCATACATCAATGTTTCTCTCCCTTTCTTCCTCTCTCCCTGCCCTTCTTGCTGAAAATAATGAATAAAATCTTTTTTTAAAAAAACATTAACTTGTTAAATGTAAACATTTCAAACATGCCTCCATTTTTCTTCACTTTAAAGTGTATCTGCAGCCTCAATACTGAAGGGAGCTGGACCTCTCTGGATCTTTGGAGAGCACATCAGGGAGCAGTTGCTGAGAACGGTGGGTCCAGGTAGAACAGAGCTGGAAGCAAGGGTGCCAGCCTCCCCTTTCGCCCCCATCCCAGGTGCAGAGCTGGGGCGGGAACAGCTGACTCCACACGGCAGAGGGAAGGCTCTCCACTATGCCAGTGGGCAGGCCTGCGGCGGGTGATGGGGGTGCCTAACTCCAGGCCCAACTAGGGGACCTCTCTGTCTCTACAGGGACTCAGCCAAAAGCACTGCAGTGCTAGTGTCTGTTTGGCCAGCTTGCTGTCAACCGTGTCTCCTGTCAGGTGGGATTGGAGATCATGGCCCTGCCCCCTGAACTACTTCCAGTTTGCTGCCAGGAAGGCAAAGAAATGCATCTGAAGCAGAGCAATTAAGTGCCACCCACTGTGCCTGCACAGGGTTTGGGCCATCGTTTGCTTCCGAGGCAGCTCTGGAGGTGACCCTAAGTCAAGGAGGCATGCTCACTAGGCAGGACAGCCTGGCAGTCCCTGAGGGCAGAGCCATGGCTTCCCATTCTTCTGTGGTTCCCACAGTGCCAAGGGCCTGCTGAGTTCACAATGAATTTCAACACTAGCTTTTGACCAAAACTCTCCCCTTTGTATCTGTCTCTGTGTCTCTCAGCATCTCTGCCTCTAACAGTCTCTGGCTTGCTTCTGTTTCCCAACATCCTTCCCGATTCCCCTGGGGAGGCCAGGCAGGCAGTGGGAATGAAACTGTGTCCTGTTCTCACCAAGGACAATAAGGTCCGGAAAGGGCTGGCCTGGCGCAGACTCACCCTCCCTGCTGGCTCTAAGCTCTGCCATGCTGCCTTGACCCTCTGTTGTGCCCCCTGTGCCAGGCATGCCCTCATGCCAGTGCCAGTCCAAGGGGCGTTCAGCCTCCGCAGGGTAGGGGAGGGAGCCTTCTGGCTGTCTCACATTCACACTGCCCTCTTGGCGGTGGTATCACATCCTGCCCCAAGGAGTACCCTATTGGGCCAACCTCCCCTTTCACATCCCCTCCCCCATATTATTTACTCTTGTTTCCGGAGCCGCACGAGAGGCATGGGTGTAGGAACCATGTGTGAGAGAGCAAGCAGGAGGCAGGAGGAAACATCTGGCTTCCCTCTGTCCTCTAAGGGCAGGACCGCCCTCTATCCCCTGGCCTCCAGTCTCAGGATCTAGCAGAGCCCCAGGAGTCCAGGGGCCAAGAAGTGAGCACCTTTGCCCTTCTCACCTTCAGGTCTCCTGAAGCCATGATACCCTCCCACCCCCTTACTTAATGATGGTGATCAGATGGCTGGGGTACCCTTGCCAGGGTTAATTGGTAGGTCAGGTACAGGCAGCCTGCAACTAGGCACCCCAGAGATAGGCTGGGTGGAGGGCCGAGGATGGCGCCAACCTGCCTTGTAAACGCAGTCCCTGAAGAAGGGGTCATTATTTCTGGGCCACCTGCTGTCTCTGGTGCCTGCTCAGTGGGAACCCTGGCACCAGCTCTCCCCACCCTCCAGTAGTCTGGCCTCACCCAAGCTCTCATCTTGGAGGTAAGGTGCCCTCAGGTGGCCAGATGACCCCAGCTGTGCTCACCTGGCCTGGGACCCGGACCTCCGCCCACTGCCCTCACCCCAGGTCAGGACAAAGTCAGAGTGAGACCCAGATCCAACCCAACCTCCTGGTAGGGCCAGGGCCCATTTTGGACAGCCTCTCCTCCTCCAGAGGGTCCGACATACTGCAAGCCCCAGCCGTCACTAGTTAAGTTGGAGCCTAGAGCTGCTATTTCCTCTCAGGGACGCTCTGCTTTCCAGCTGAACTCCCTACCTTCGCTCCCAGGCTAGGTGAGCAAGACTTGTTCTCAGGCTTCAGCCCTCCCAAGTAAGCAAGTCTTTTGGGTCCTTCCAGAAGGATGGCTTCCACAGGAGATCCAGAGCAATCCTCCTCCGCCCTGAGGGCGGGTTTGCCAGGACCTTGCTGCTAGTTCCCTGGAGACAACAGCTCACAATGCCCTCTGCAGGCACCCGGGGTAAACTGCATAGAACCCCCTCCGCTTTCCCGGGAGGAGGCGATGGCCACGTATAGGAAGAAGCGAGTTGGGGTGGCCTCTAATTAGAGGAAGATGGGGTAGAGGGCTCTAATCCTTGACCAGTGCTCCTTTGACTCACTTCTTTTTATTTTATTTTATTTTATTTTATTTTATTGTTGTTGTATTAGATCCATCCCCTTTTTGCTCCCCACCCACCCCTTACCCCCAAAGTCAATCCCACCTGTTGTCCATGTCCATGGTTCCTTTATACTAGGTTCTTGTCTAAGCTGTTCCCCTTCCTTGCCTCTGCCTCCCTCCTCCCCCCAACCCCCTTCCCCCTGACCACTGAAGGCCTATTCACTGTATTCATATATTTGGTTCTGTTTTGCTTGTTAGTTTTGTTCATTACTGTCCTGTAATGGGTGAGATTGACTCACTTCTTCATCTTCATTATGTCTTTCCTCACTTAGGCACATCCCCTGTCAAGGACTTTCTGTTCTGGAAGGGCAGGTTCTTTGAACCAAAACACCAGTCTTTGCTGCACATTATAATGTTGCAGGAAGAACTCAGGCAGAACACCGAGGTGAGGGAATAAGCAGTTTATTATGCGCGTGGACCCAGAGGAGTCCGTCTCCAAATTCTGGGCCCGGAGCGCGGGTTCCTTCTTCCTAATATACTTTTGCTTAGTGGGCGGAGGCGGGGCGGGTAAGCGGGGAAAACGGAAGAGGAGGCAAGCGGGGATACAGAAGGGAAGTTTGGGCAGTTAATCTGTCAAAACGGAGCCTGTCCTAAAGTGGTTCCTCTATCTATGGCTAAATTTCCGTCACAGTGCTAAACTTCCCGTCCCAGTCCCCACTCTTGATGCCCTCAGCAGTCCAGTTGACTGCTGAGGGCATCACAATAAGCCCTATTATACTTGACTAAAGTCCCGCTGTCGTAGGGCCTGATACTGACGTTGCTGTAGGGTTAGTATTTTGGCGATGGTCCTTCGGGTCACCACCGACTCTATGCCCTGGAGAAAAGTCCTTAATAACCAGGGGCCCATGGTGACACCTGTAAGTACCATTACTAAAGGTCCTATAAATGGGAGTAACCACTGAATCCAGTATTGGGTGTGCGAGCTTCCCCCCACCCCCAATTTCCTAGCTCTTCTGAGCGTTCTCTGATACTCTTTTTGAGTTCCTTTACCTTCTGAGTTATTATCCCTGATTGGTTGATGAAATAGCAGCACTCTTCACCCAGGAATAGACATGTGCCCCCCCTTTTTCAGCAGTGAGGACGTCCAGTGCCCACCGGTTTCGGAGGACTACTTCAGTGAGTTTATTTGTTGTTGGATAGTGGTAAAGGAGTCAGCTAGCCTATCCATGTCTTTCTCCATTTAGCTTTGCGGATAACTTGCAGTATGTGTTGGCTGTCATTCCTAGTGCTGCTGCTCTAGTACCTGCCCCTAGAGCTGTCTGTATTCTGGCTATGGCGGCAAGGGGAGCCCCACTCTTCTTCCAGGTATTGGGCTTTCTCTTTCTCTCAGGAGGCAGGAGCTTGGTCACCTCAGCAGGGGTTCTGAGGTATATCTCCGGGAGTAGGAAGACGTCTAGGCATCTGCCAGTCCAGTTCGTTGGGAGACATCTATATGCTGTAGCTCCGCACAGGTGGAAAATGCCTCGTTCTGCACAAAAGGTCCCGTTATTGGGTACCGTTATCTGCTGGAAACAGTCTTCTGGATTCAGAGTCCCTACCTTATTCTCATGGGCAGAGGTGTGGTTTGACCAATAGCAGGTGGTGTTGATGTGGCTGTTGACCAGGACTTCCTCCGAGGCGACTGGTCCTAAAGTTTCAGTTATTTCCTCCTGCTGCCACCTGGCACTGTTCGTCCAGGTCGCTGGTACCGGACTGCCTAGGAGCCACTGATTCCCTAGGGACAGGCAAACCCAGCACTCCTTGGTGCTGTTGCTGGTGTTTTGGTAGGCCGAGTAGATGCTGTACTGTTTGCTATACCTGCAGTTCAGGACTGATTCTTAAGACTTTATGGTAGGCCGTTAGGTTGGCCCCCTGATACTGGATCTCTGGCTGTTTTAGTTGTTTGGCTAGGTCTTTTGCCGCCTATAACTTGACACGGTCTAGCTCACTGGGTTTCAGTTGGCTAAGTCCTTGGGTCCCTAAGTCTCCGTATGAGGGGTAGTGCCCCCAGCACACCTGTTGCCCTGGATCCCCATGGGGCTCACAGATTTGGGATTGATACCCCTCATACCCTTCTAATTTGGCTGTCTGGTAGAGCATGCCTTTCCATGTGCATAGGAGCGGTTTTCCTTTTATGCAGCGGAGGGGTATGGTGGTAGAGGAGGTAAACGGCCCCGGAGGTAGATACCAGGTTGCAACTCCACTTCCCAGTCATACCCGCTGTCCCCAACTGGGGCATTTACATTCAGGGGTAGTAATTTTCTGGGCAACAGCTAGGCAAAGCAGGCACAAAAGATAAAGGCATAGACTAAGCAGGAATATGCTGCCCTGAGAGCCACCCGCTCGCACAGGTTCAGTCACTATTAGTCTGAGGAGGAAGAGGGCAGCTCTGCTGATCAGAATCAGGTCCCCCTAGGAACAAAGGCCCATTCCTCAAGGGTCCTGCTGGCGTTAGGTCTTTTCAGCAGCATCGGCCTTGGTGGTGGAGCTTGGGGTCCTCTGTCGGCTTCGGCCTTCTCAGGATTGGCTGCTCTCTTGACACGGGTGTGGTGTACCCAGGGGACAATTCCTGTGACTTTAAGGGCAGTGGGGGTTGTTAGTAATACCATATGGGGCCCTGTCTGGATGGGCTGAAGAGGCTCTTTTTTCCAGTCTTTTACCCAGACATAATCCCCTGGTTCGTGAGGGTGGGCTGGCCTCCCTATCGGGTGTGGGTCCTGGTTTAAGCCAGTCTGGCTTATCTGATTTAAGGTCTGCCCTAATTTCTGCAAGTATTTTGTCTCCCCAATTTTTCCTATGATTTTTAGCTCTCCCCTTGGTAGTGACAGGATTGGGGGAGGGCATCCATATACCAGTTCTAATGGTGTGTACCCGGTGGGGTTCGGGGCATTTCTTATTCTGAACAGGACTATTGGCATAAGGTTTACCAGGGCAGGCTGGTCTCTTGATGGAATTTGACTAATGTTGATTTTATTGTTCAATTCATGCTCTCTGGGTGCTTTGTTCTAATGCTGCAGCTTTCGCCGCCCGGTCTGCCTGTTCATTACCTTTTGCTATTTTAGTTTCTTCTTTTTGGTGCCCCTTGCAATGCATTACAGCTATCTTTTCTGGGGCCCACACTGCCTCTAGTAGCTGGAATATTTCTTCTTTGTTTTTAATAGAAAATAAACAAAATCACAACGATGAAGCCCAAAGGGATGGGGGCCGGGTATCACGGGGCAGCCTCCTGCTCCTTAGCCTCCTCTTCCTGTGTGCTCTCACTCTCCATGGAGCCTTCTCGGGTTTGGTGAGGGCTCCCTCCCGGAGCAAGACCTCCTGCTGCTCTGTCAGCTCCTCTTCTGTCTCCTCAGGGTGGGGCGTGGGCTGTCGTGGCAGCTCCCCAGTCTTGGTGAGGATCTTGCCTAGCTGCAGCTGCTTCTGCTTCTCCAGGAATTGCTGGTGTTGCTGCTGCATGACCAGCTGCTGCAGGGCCTGGGGGCTCTGGGGTAGCATTGAGGACTGAGGGCAACTCAGGGGCCGGTGCCTTGGGAGTTGGCCCACCGTCTGCATGCTGGTAGGCACTCGTTCACCTGTCACCAGTGGGGACTGCCCATGGAGCAGCACAGCGATGAGGGTGCTCTGCTGCCGGGCCTGCTGCAGCAGCAGCACGTGCTGCAGGAGAGAGACATGCCCATGGAGGCTCGTGTCACCCTCCAGCGCCACGCCCAGCAGGCAGCCAGGAATAAAGGATGTGCTCATGAACTTGCCAGTCGGTGCACCACTCTGCCGCAGGCATTGGAGGGCCTGCCTCTCGGCCTCCTGCTGTGTTGATAGTTTGGGGGAGGCAGTGAGGTGCGAGTTGGTGACAGTGACTGTGGCTTGCAGCCCTAGGGAGATGTGGGGCAGAGAGGGAGACATGTAGAGGCTGAACTGGTTGGGGGAGTTTTCCAGAGGGAGGGCCCCGTGCTGGGAGAGCTTCTCGGTGGGAATGTTGGGGACTGAGCCAGCAAAGCCGTTCTCAGCGATGGGGCTGTGAGAGCTGTTGGGAGAGCTGGGGTCAGAGCCTGGTGCGCTGTTACACACTGTCCACACCCCAGCTCCCGCATTTGTGATCTCAACAGCTCTTTTTTAAAGGTGCTAATGACAGTCCCATTTTTGCAACACAGAAGGGGACTGCTTCTCCGCTCAGCCACCTTCTGCTTTAGCCTTGAATGCACTTTCGAGTTGGGTTCAGATGCTGTTTTGCGGAGGGGGAAATCATCATGGCTGTCATAGCAAAGGCATCTTGTAGGAGGGAGGTGTCCCTGGGGGCCACTCTGGGGAGGGGAACTCTGGTCCAAAGAAGCATGGTGGGCCCCCCAGCATTTGGGGTGCTGCGGGAGGGAATGGTTGAGGCCGCCTGGTGTGGGCTCCTTTGACTTCGACAGGAGGAACTCCTGGAGCCTCGGCTTCCCCTCTGCTGGCGATGGCACACTCCTTGCTCTTCTCCTTGTTCCGTAGAGTGAGCAGCTGCTGCTCTAGCCATTGCTGCTCCCGCTGGCTGGAAGGAATCTGGACCCCCATCTTGGACAGGAGGTCCCGTGCTTGACAAAATGGCTTAGGATTGCTCTGCTCCCCTGTCGCCCCAGTGATGGAGATTTTGCGTCCCGATGGGGGGAGCAATGGGGACAGTTACTACTGAATGTTCTGCTCCAGTGTCAATCATGAACCGGATCGGTGGGCCCCCTACCAGTGCTTGGACCGCGGGCTCTCGGGGGTCTAGATTCAGAGAGCCCAGTCTTCCCTATTCTGAGTCCAGCCCAGTGAGACTCAGAATAGTTGGGGCAGCCGACCTAGGCTCCTGGTTTCCACTTGGAAACTTTTTCTTGCTGTTCGGGCACTCGTTCTTCCAATGTCCTTTTTCCTTGCAGCAGGCACACTGGTCAGGGTCTAGGTTCAGAGCTGGGCCCTTCCCCTGAGGAATTCTTTTTCCTTTCCCTTTGCCATTTCTTTCTGGCACCAGGCGCCCCAAGGCTGCTGCTAGTAATGTTGCCTTTTTCTCCATTTTCTTTTGTGCCTCTCTCTCGGTGGCCTCCTGTCTATTGCTGTATACCTTATTCGCTACCTCCATCAGCTGACTGATGTTCATTCCTGTAAAGCCCTCTAACTTCTGGAGCTTCTTGCCCTGCACGTTGTCTGAGCCAGGAGGGCAGATCCTGAGGTAATTCTTACCAGCAGTCTATATAGATGAAGTGGTCTGGGTGGCTCAGCCTTCCTGTCACTACCAAGTGGACTGCCCTAATTACTCCTAAATTTAGAGTTCCCTCGGGAGGCCAGCTGACCCCAAAGGTTGGCCACTCAGTGGTGCAGAGGATTTTGAGCTGACCCCTACTTATGGTCCTGGCAGTGGAAGCTGTCGAAGTTGCTCAGCATGCAGTCTAGCATGGTTGATGGACCCCCACCCATCGTGACTTCCTCCCACTGCGGCACAGACTTACAAAGGGGAAGGGTACAGTCGGTTCATCCGCCTGGCCTCTCCTCTCTCGAGGGACTTGGGTCTGTCTTAGCTAAGGCTGCCCAAGTAGAGTCTGGGTTATGACCAGCCTTTATACCATATGACAGACCGAGGAACCGCAGGTTGGGACCCAATCAGGCTCCGTAGGCCGAGGCCCATGATGCCACACACCACTCACTCTCTCACACACACACACACACACACACACACACTCAGAGGCCCAAGAAGTTATAACAGTCCGCCCTCCATCAGGATTGTCTGTATCTTTCAACCCTGGGCGGGAGAGGGGGGTGGTCCAGGAGGTGATCAGTCTTCCACCGTTAAGGTGGGCCAGGTTCTCAGGCACAGGTCCCTGGTCACTCATCAGTCCTGTCGCAGCTGCACCTGTTCCTACTGATTCGCCTCCCCTCAGCCCGGGTGAGCGCCGTGGGACCCTGGGTGGCCTCGGAACCCGAAATCACCCAGGCGCATGCTTTCCTCCGCTCCTTGGTCCGTCACATCGCCGGAGGCCGCTTCACCAGAGGCAATAGCCTGCTTGCATGAGCCACTTCCCGGTCAGGGAGCCGAAATGTTGCAGGAAGGTCTCAGGCAGAACACCGAGGTGAGGGAATAAGCAGTTTATTACACGCACTGACCCAGAGGAGTCAGTCTCCAAATTCTGGGCCCTGAGCACGGGTTCCTTCTTCCTTATATACTTTTGCTTAGCAAGTGGAGGTGGGGCAGGCGGGGAATACGGAAAAGGAAGCAAGCGGGGATACAGAAGTGGAAGTTTGCACGGTTAGTCTGTCAAAACGGAGCCTGTCCTAAAGTGGTTCTCTATCTGTGGCTAAATTTCCATCACATTGCTAAATTTCCAGTCACAATAAGGCACTGCAGAGAACACAAAACAGACCAGGCTCTGTGTGAACACTAAAGCCCATGCCATCCCTGGCTGGTAACACAGTGGATAAGGTGCCAGCCTGCGAACCCAAAGGTTGCAGGTTCGATTCCTCAGCCAGGGCACATAACAAGGTTGCAAACCAAGTCTCCAGTCAGGTCTGTGGCTGGAGGCAGGTGAAAAGCAACCATACATTGATGTCTCTCTCCCTCTCTGCCTCTCTCCCTTCCCCTCTTTCTAAAAATAATGAAATAAAATCTTTTAAAAAATAAAAAATAAAGCCCATGCCACCCAGCAGAAGGGAGGGTGCTTGTGTGCCCCGCAGTACTGGCACCCCAGATAGGTGTTCCTCATGGCAGAGCTGGACACAGTAGAATCTGAGAAGCCACATCTCTCATCTCTACCAGGGTTGGCTCCAAGGTTCACAGCCTTGTCCCTATCATTTCATAAACTTTGCTAAATCTTAGAAAGTTCCTAATCTCTTGGCTACTAGACAGAAAAAAATGAAGGCACCAGAACAAAGGGGATGGGGCAGTGATCAGCCTTGGGAGTCTTTCTGAACACAGGTGTATGTCCACACTGGGGTAGAAAAGGGGGGCAACATCAGTAGGGAATCCCACCCACAGATGTGGAGCAGAAGGGGCAGAGGGCTCGTCTGCTGAGCGGGAAAGTGGGAGTAATGAAGCCCACACGGGTGCACGGAACCCTGTCGGGAGGTGTCGGAGGAGCCTTTGCTTCCTTCTGTTCCAAGAGCTATTCCCATTCTGATGGGCTTTCTGTACCGCAGCCTTTACCCCTTTTCCCAAAGGTCAAGCCTGCCCATCGCCGGTGCACTTTTCTTCCATGATGAGACACAAGCATATGCCACTCCAGCACCTGGCAAAGTACCTGGCCACTGATGGCACTTCATAAATATTTGGTAACAATGAACCTTGGTGGAAGGAAAGCCCCACCACCCCCAGGTTCTGAAAACAGCAACATTCTGTACACCCATGCAGGCATTGGCAGAAGAGGACCACAGCTTATCACAGCTCACAGAACTACAAAGAATCAACTTTATTGGAATATTCAGGTCAGGTCAGTTTCTCTTTTTGCCCTTGCCAGTGACTTTGGCTGGTGTGAGGACTGGAGCTGTTGCCTGGTACAGAGTGGAGGAGATCTTGTTGATGTAGTACAGACCAACCATGGAGAAGATGAAGCTACAGGACAAAGACACAGTATCAGTGGGCATGCTGCTAGCATGGTGCTCCCCAGGGCAGACATAAGCATCAGGGAAAGAATCCAGGCTCAGGTTTAGGAAAATGGGGAAGGGAAAAGAGGGAGAAGAGATGGGAGGGAAGTATGGGGAAGGATGGAACCATCACAGGAAGATCCAAGGCCAAAGGATATGATACCCCTCCCCCAGGCACTTACCAGGTGGTGACACACACTCGGTGGATGAGGCCAGATGCAAAAAGTGCCAACAGGAGGCAGAGGAGGACTGGGGAGGCAAGAGGGAACAACGAGGGTGGAGGTCAGAATGGAAATACCAGGCATTCGCATGTAAAGCCCAGGAGAAATCTGGGGCCTTCTGGTTCTTGGGAAAGCTGCTCGGACAAACAGGACATGCCAACAGCAGGAGAACCTCAGACAGCCTTACTGATGCCCAGGACATGGAGGTAGGAGATACATGCCTATCACCAGCTCAGCCCCAGATATCACTTCACATCCTTATCCTGGATTTATTCTGGAGTAACGGGAAAGGAAAAGTGAGAGCAGAGTCTGAAGGGCAAGGCTTGCTCCCATTTGTGGAAGAGGGTCACGGACTCTCCAACAGAGACCAGCCAAAGAGGATCAATTCATAAAACTGACCAGTGCTGGAAGCTGACGCCTCCCTAGACATAGGATGGAAGGCAGAGTTCCTGGACACACATGCCATAGGGACAGAAAAATGTCTCAGGCCATCTATCTACAAAGTAGGCCTACAGAGAAGGTGGGAGGGCGGAAAGCAAGGGCAAACCCCACCTGCTGATTGGGGAAGAGCAGGACAGGCAGAGAGGGTCAAGAACCTTGTCCCACAACAAAGGTTTCTTTCTCAAGTAAATAAAGACAATTCCCGTGGAAACAAAAGCTAACAAAGAAAAGTCCTGGGGCTGCTGGGTGAAAGGAGCATGGAATCCTGTGGCAGGGCCAGGTGAGGAAAGACCTAGAAAAGAGCAATTGTGATAATCTTCTGCCAGAAGGCTTTACACGGATGGCATCTGCTGTCAATTTTTATTAACATAAGATATATTTATTATTTTAACTTAAAGGTTATCTTGATTTTTTGGAAACCCATCAATCAAAAATTTATTCTTCTGCCTTGGCTGGTGTAGCTCAGTGGATTGAGCTCTAGCCTGCAAACCAAATAGTTGCTGGTTTGATTCCCAACCCACATGCCTGGGTTGTAGGCCAGGTTCCTGGTTGGGGGCATGCAAGAGGCAACCACATATTGATGTTTCTCTCCTTCTCCTTTTCCCTTCCTTCCCATGTCTTTAAAAATAAGTAAAATCTTTTAAAAATAATTTCTATTTTATTTTTTAAAACTTTTTTGTAATTCCTATTTTATGTTATTTTTTAAAAAAGATTTTATTCATTATTTTTAGACAGAGGGGAAGGGAGGGAGAAAAGGAGAGAAACATCAATGTATGGTTGCCTTTCACCTGCCCTCAGCTGGGGACCTGGCTGGAGACCCAGCTTGCGGCCTGGTTATGTGCCCTGACTGGGAATCGAACCAGTGACACTTGGGTTCACAGGCCAGTGCTCTATCCACTGAGCCAGGGTCCTATTTTATCTTTTTGAAGATTTTATTTTTAGAAAGATGGAAAGGGAGGAAGAAAGAGGTGGAGAGAAACATCAGTGTATGAGAGATATATTGACTAGTTGCCTCTCGAATGCCTCTAACTGGGGACCTGGCCCACAGCTCCAGCATGTGCCCTGACTGCTGGGTATCAATCTGACAGCCCTTTGGTTCCCAGGCTAGTGCTCAATCCACTGAGCTACACCAGCCAGAGCTAAATAAATAAAATCTTTAAAAAAAAAAATTTATTCTCCTGAGCATCGGCAGTCATCAACTGATCCATTTCCCTCTTTACAAAACTGATGGTTGCCTTGGCTGGAAGGGCAAACAACTGCATATGAGAAGAGGTGGGTGAGGTGACTGGAAGCAAGACGAGTGCTGAGCAAACCTCCAGAAGCTAGGCAGCAGCATGTTTCCTCTGAGTCCCCCACCCAACAGAACCACCAAGCAGTGAAGCTGGTGGCCCCGACCTGGAAATCAGCTAATGCTTCACCCTACACAATTTACAGGTGACTTTGCTACATAGACTATGCTACTAAGACAGGGAGGCTGACTAAAAGCAGCTCTACCTAATATATAAGAACAAACACAGGGAGGCTGCCAAAATTGAGGAGGCAAAGAAATACGGCCCAAATGAAACAACAGAACAAAACTCCAGAAAAAGAACTGAACGAAATGGAGACAGCCAACCTCTCAGATACAGAGTTCAAAACACTGGTGGTCAGGATGCCCAGGGAACTCATTGAGTATGGCCACAAAATAAAGAAAGAAATGAAGGATACACTAAGTAAAGACAAATATACAGGGAACCAGCAGTGAAGGGAAAGAAGCTGGGATTCAAATGAACAGTTTGGAACAAAAGAAAAAAAGAAAATCAACCAGAACAGAAAGAAGAAAGAAGAATGCCTGGCTGGTATGGCTCGGTGACTGAGTGCCGGCCTTCGAACCTAGAGGTCACCGGTTTGATTTCCAGCTGGGGAGCATGCTGGGGCTGTGAGCCAGGTCCCCAGTTTAGGGCATGCAAGAGGCAGCTATACATTGCTGTAGAAGAGAAAGAGCAAGAAATTAAAAACTTATTTGAAAAAAAAAAATAGTGAAAGAAAACTTCCCTAATTTGGTAAAGGAAATGGACATACAAGTCCAGGAAGCACAAAGGTCCAAACAAGATGGACGCAAGCAGGACCACAAGACATAAATGAAATGCCAAAGGTTAAAGATAAAGAGAGAATCTTAAAACCAGCAAGAAAAAAGTAGTTACCTACAAAGGAGTTCCTATAAGACTATCAGCTGATTTCTCAAGAGAAACTTTGCAGGCAAGAAGTATTCAAAGTGATGAAAAGAAGGACCTACAACCAAGATGACTCTATCCAGCAAAGTTATCATGTAGAATGGAAGGGCAGATAAAGTGCTTCCCAGACAAGGCAAAGCTGAAGGAATTCATCAACACCAAGCCATTATTACATGAAATGTTAAAGGGACTTATTAAAGAAAAAGATAAAAACTATGAATATTAAAATGCCAACAAACTAAGCAAATAAGAATAGAATGGTAGATAATGGCAGATCATCTGGAGGGTTATCAGCTGGCAGGGGGAAGGGGGGAAAGGTATACAGATTAAGAAGCATAATTGGTAGGCACAAAAGAGACAGGGGAATATTAGGAATAGTATAGGAAATAGAGAAGCCAAAGAACTTATATGCACAACCTATGTACATGAACTAAGGAAAGGGATTGCTGGAGGGAAGGGAGTGCTGGGTGGAGGGCGGCAAAAGGGGGGGGGGGCAGAATGGGGACAACTGTAATAGCATAATCAAGAAAATATTTTAAAAAGACACTTGGTGTATCTAATACTTAGGCTCTTCACAATCATCTCGGAGATAATTCACTGATATTGGGTCAATCTCACATCAGAACCCCTCAACAAACCTGGTCCTTCCTGCTGCTGCTTCTGGTGGGAAAAAAGAACACCTCCCCATGGATGTATGCAAAGCAGGTCCAAACTTGTGTGTTCCCCTCAAAATTTCCTTAGGAATTGTCCAGAAGGCAACTGAGTCCTGCTTTCAGAGGCCTTCACTTCCAGCTCCAATTCCAGGATTTAGCTCAAGTCCCGGATCCAAAAGTGTCATCTGTCTCCAGACAATTTTCTTAACATAGTCCCTTTTCCTAAACAACCCTTACCTTCTAAGACCCAGAAATTCAGTACTGTGTTGGGGGAGGTTAGGAGAGGGTTCAAATTCTCAACCCTCAATTTTCACTTACTCTCAGGGAAGATCTTTGCCTGGAATCCTTTGCCAAAGACAAGATTCTCCAGATTATTGAAGGCCTGGGTTGAAGGAATTAAGGATTGGGCAGAACTGTGCGGGTAATGGCATCGACCCAAGCCTCCGTGGCCCCCTACCCTTGCTGCCCTTCAACATCACGCCGCCCTGCAGCGCACGAGGATACAGTGAGAGAGAAGACGAAGAGGCCGGAGCCCAGCAGGCCACCCTGGATGGTGAGCCACTCGGTGGAGGCCAACTGGCGGCTGTACATCTGCATCCCAGCGAAGAGCAGCAGGGACAGGAGGGAGGACAGCGCCAGCGAGGTGCCCGTTCCCACCACTGGAGGAGAGAAGAGACGGGGAGTCAGGCCCGGTCCCCCTGCCGGAGCCGCAGTGAAGGTTCGGCAGCCCCTGGAGTTCGAGGGCCCGACCACTGCCAAGCACTCCCGGCCTGCAGCCAAACACCCCAACTCCCCACATCACACGGCGACCCGCAGTAATTCCTCAGCCCGAGACGCCCGGCACCCGCCGTCCGGGCCACTGCACACTGGCCCGCCCCTGGAACCCAGGACACGTCAGCTCTGAGTGCGGGGACCAGGAAAGCAGGTCCGCCCCAACTCCGACCCCCACCAGTCCATCTGGGGGGTCCCCCTGGTCCCGTTACCCATCACGCCCTGTCCGGGGATCCAATAGATGTGTCTAGCCAAGAAACAGGAGAGCCGAACCGGATGCGTCGGCACTTAGCTCCAACTTGCTTCCCGCAGGTCTTCCTCTTTCTCGGCGCCAGTACGTGGCGACCTCTTCCGGCAGGGAGGAAACACTGCGTCAAAGAGCCGCTGGAGCCACCGCCCCGGTCCCGGTCCTTACGCGCACCCCCACGACTGCTGCCTCTGGCTGCAAGCTGGCTGCACCTAACTCTTCAAGTCATTGGGACTGTGGCCCATAGCCTCTTACCAACCTCTGTCTCCTTGTCCATGTACGTCTCCTCTAATGCCTGTTCCTCAAACCTCCTTCCCACTTATCATTGCCTCAACATGTCCCGTAGAGTCTTGGCCAAACCAAAATCTAGTCCTGCCATCCTGGAGCCCATCTTTCTCTAAAGCTATCCTCCCTTTTTATATGAGTACGATTAGGAGCCAGAGAAACATGCGAACATAAGACATGGTCCTCCCCTCAAACACCATCCCTTGTCACACCGCCGCCCCCCGCCCCCCACCGCCTTCTGAGAACCACGTGGGGAAAACGATTTCCCACCTCCTACCCTGACTGGAGCTGGCTGAGGCTTGTCCCTGGAGCATGCGCAGTGATATTTTACCCTCACCCCTCCCCACACCCCCACCGGGCCCCTGCATTAAGCTCAGGGTTCTCAGCCGCTGCCGGGGTCGGGCACCGGGGGCGGGCGGGCAAGGTAGGGCCATGGCTGAGGGTGAGGATATGCAGACCTTCACTTCCATCATGGATGCACTGGTCCGCATCAGTGTGAGTTAAGGTGGGGTCGAGGGAAGGGGTGGTGGAGTGTAGGGGTCCGGAGCAGGCCGAGACCTAGAACAGGTGGAAATCCGGCAAGATGCTGAGATGCAGACAGGGGGCTGGTGATGGCAGAAAGGACTGGGAGGGTCGGGGTGTAGGTATGAGAGGGTAAGCCCGGAGGCGAGTGCCGTGGAGGCGTCCCTCTGCTGGGGTATGAGAAGTGAGGAGCTGCCCGGACGCAGCGAGTGGGCTGGGGAAGCGGCCTACTGTGCACCTGGACTGGGGCTGCGGGGCAGTGGGGCTACCTGGAGGAGGGGGCGTGTGTGAGCTTGGAAATTTTCCAAGAAAGCTGAGGACAGGTGGAGGTGTTGAAGGAGCCGCCCCAGGGTGTAGATCCCAATTTGGACAGCTCCTTGAGACCCCACCCCGCTGCACCCCCACTCCGGGCTGCCTCCGAGCCTCTGCAGTTGTCATGGCAACCCATGCCCGGCTCTCCCAGGGGCGGTGCCAACCCTGCTCCCCCCCTCTTCTTCCCCCTCCCTCCTTGTCCCTCCCTCCTTTGTCAGCTGCGCCCCTGACCGGGATGGCTGCGAAGAGAGGGATCAAGGTGAGGTGAGGGGGTGGGGCATAGCTTGAGGACCCCCGCCACTAAGAAAGGAAGGAGTACTTCCGGTGGGGAGGGGGCGCGTAAGCAAGGCGCTTGCTCACCCCTTGCTTGGGGTGGGGTACGCGGCTGGCGGGTTACGCCAGGGGAGGGAGCGGGAGGTCCGGATGGCGGGGGGCGAAGGAAAATGGGTTAGTGCATCGGGGAACTGGAGGAGACGACCGGGGAAGTGAAGGATGGTGGATGGAGGCTGGGGCGGCCGCAGGCCGGAGCCGCGGCAGGAAGACAGCCAGGGTGAGCAGGAGGATGGGGAGAGAACTGCGCCTGCTTGTAGAGGGAGTCACACGGGGCGGGGGATGTCAGAGCAGGGGGCGGGGGTCAGCACCTGGGTTTCCAACGGACCGTGTCCTTGAGAGAAGCGCCGGGCAGCAGCTGAGGCGGGGTAAGGAGCAAGGGCCAAGTGCGAGGGGCTGCGGATCCCGCTTGGCTTGCGAAGTGGAGGGGGTGGGGCTTGTCGCCGGGGGAGGCTAAGCTCCAGCCCGGAGCTCCAACCACCCCTCCCCCTCCTTAGGCCTTTAGCTCTGCAGGAGGGAAACCGAGGCAAGAGACAAAGCTGGGAAGGTCTATGAACTAGGCCAGGGCTGGCGCTGGGGAAAGACCATAGGTAGTTTGTCTTGCTCCTTCCCAAGACCCTTTTCAGTCTCTAAGAGCAGCTGAGAGGCCTGTCAAGATATGCCCAGGTGTCCAAGCTCTGACCCAACCTCCTGGTCCCTCCACAGACGACCATGAAAAACATGGAGAAGGAACTGCTGTGTCCAGTGTGCCAAGAGATGTACAAGCAGCCACTGGTGCTGCCCTGTACCCACAATGTGTGCCAGGCCTGCGCCCGTGAGGTGCTGGGCCAGCAGGGCTACGTAGGTCATGGTGGGGACCCCAGCTCGGAGCCCACCTCTCCTGCCTCCACCCCTTCAACCCGAAGTCCCCGCCTCTCTCGCAGAACTCTCCCCAAGCCAGACCGCTTGGACCGGCTGCTTAAGTCAGGTGGGACTGGGGGCCGGTGGGATGGGGGTAAAGATGCTTGGAGGTGTATCAGGAAGACAAAAGGTGTCCATCTCTGGCCAGGGGCATCTGTCTGTTTTTCAGGGGGTGGAGATATTGCTCATTTAGGCTCTAATAATTTAGTTGAGCTATGGCATAGTAAAAATTAATTTTTTTTATTGAACAGACTTTCCCCACCCCCAGCCAGCTGTAATTTTCACTTCTCTACCTCCCTGGCCCATCCACAGGCTTTGGGACGTACCCCGGGCGGAAGCGAGGCGCTTTGCACCCCCAGGTGCTTGTGTTCCCGTGCCCAGCCTGCCAGGGTGATGTGGAGCTGGGGGAGCGAGGCCTGGCAGGCCTGTTCCGGAACCTGACCCTGGAGCGCGTGGTAGAACGCTACCGGCAGAGTGTGAGCGTGGGCGGCGCCATCCTGTGCCAGCTCTGCAAGCCCCCACCACTAGAGGCCACCAAGGGCTGCACCGAGTGTCGTGCCACCTTCTGCAACGAGTGCTTCAAGCTCTTTCACCCCTGGGGCACCCAGAAGGCCCAGCACGAGCCCACCTTGCCTACCCTCTCCTTCCGTCCCAAGGTGAGCCAGCCCTTGCAGGGCCTAGGAAGGGAGCAGCATGGTAAAGCTGATGGGTGGAGGTGTCTGGCATTGCAGGCCTCTAAAAGGAGGTGGGCAGGGGTTCTTTTTCTGTAACAACGACAACAAAAAAGGCACTGGACGAATCTTTGGACACCTTTGAGCCTTTACCTCATCTGCTGAATGAGGCTGATACTATCCACCCTGAAGTATCTACCTACACCCACAGGGCTGTTCAGAGGAACACATGAGATAATGTTTGTGAAAGTTGTGCACTAGAAGGTCTGTATGCAATTATTCATTGAACAAATATGTATCAAGCTCCTATGTGCCTGGTGCTATTCTAGGTGTTGGTGATGTGACAGAGAACAAGACGGACAAGGTTAATTATTAACCACATGGCCAAGATTGATTGTCATTATTATAGTTGTTACTACCACACTTTTCCTGAGGTAGATGGAGGAGCAATGCTGGTGCCTGGAGGGTGCAGGGAAGGGTCTCGTTGATGCTAACATGTGCCACCAGGTGGCACTGTGGAGTGCCACCACCTGAGCTCCCTTCCACCTCTATCTGGTCCGTGGCGGGAGGACACCAAACTGTTTCTGTGGTAGGTCAGCACCCTTATACACACTATTAGCTATGCCACTGCTCTTTCTGTTCCTAGGGCCTAATGTGCCCAGACCACAAGGAAGAGGTGACCCACTACTGCAAGACATGCCAACGGCTGGTATGCCAACTCTGCCGAGTGAGGCGCACCCACAGTGGGCACAAGATCACACCGGTGCTCAGCGCCTACCAGGCCCTCAAGGTGAGAGCCCCCCTCATGCACACACTCAATCCCAGTGCTAACTCAGTCACACCTTCTCACAGCTCCTCTTAACTGCTGGCTTCTGCCCAGCCGGGTGTGATGCCCACCTTTTTCCCCTGCAGGATAAACTGACAAAGAGCCTGACATACATCCTAGGAAACCAGGACACAGTACAGACCCAGATCTGTGAGCTGGAGGAGACCGTAAGGCACACTGAGGTGAGGGAGGGCATAGAGATGGCCCTTAGCCCTACCTGGGGGTGAAAGCAGCAAGGAAGTACGGGTAGGCATGGCTCAGTCACCTGGTTACAAGCTCAGGAAGCCAGTGTGGGGTCCGAGACCATGTCAAGGTTCTGACTAAATCAGGTTGGCAGGAACATCAGTGCCCCAGGGCAGGCTATACCTGGAACTATGTGGGGACAGGGTGGCTATTGTCCCGGGGACAGGGAGAGCTTGAAAAGCCCCAGGGACGTAGCTCAGGTGCCCTCAGGCTCAGAATGCCTGCTGAGGATGGCACATGCCCCTGGAGCCAGGGTAAGTCAGTGGCTCTGAAACCATCTTCTAGATTGCATGAATCAGCTGATGTGGGGTGGACAAGAAGGATGGCACAGATGCTGGTGGCTATGAGTGCAGTCTCTGTGGACATTAGTGCACTCATGATCACTTTTATTTGGGTGAGTCCTTAGGGGTTATGGTGTGGGCTCCAGGAGAGTTAGCACAGATGGTCAGGAGTTGAGCCCATCTGGGTATACAGCTGCCTTTGGAACCATAAGCCTGGCCATGTTGAAAAGGGTGGGTAGGATTTCCCAAGATTCTATGTGATCCTAGCCATGATGTGGTCCCTAGGAGGCTGGCACCAGGCCCTGCCTTCAAGGAGATAGTAAGCGTTGCTCTCTGGGCAGGTGAGTGGTCAGCAGGCCAAGGAAGAGGTGTCCCAGCTGGTGCGGGGGCTGGGGGCTGTGCTGGAGGAGAAGAGGGCATCGCTGCTTCAGGCCATAGAGGAGTGCCAGCAGGAGCGGCTGGCCCGTCTCAGCGCGCAGCTTCAGGAGCATCGGAGCCTGCTGGACGGCTCCGGGCTGGTGGGCTACGCCCAGGAGGTCCTTAAGGAGGCAGACCAGCCTTGCTTTGTGCAAGCAGCCAAGCAGCTCCACAACAGGTACATGGGACACAGTTCAGGGACACGGGGTCTGGAGGGGCAGCGGCAACGTCTAGCTGATGTCCAAGACAATATCTCGAGTATCATCTGAAGGAAAGCTGGGCCCTGAGGACTTTCACTAGGCCAGACCAATGTCCAGTGGTCATTGCCTGAAGGGATAAGGAAAAGACCCAAGCGGAAGCTGGGGCTCTCGGGCTAGGCAGGCAGAATCAAGGAGAAGGGTGGCTGCCCGGGGGGCAGCACCTAACCCTTGGGTGCCCCCATCCCAGGATCACCCGAGCTACAGAGGCCCTCCAAACATTTCGGCCAGCTGCCAGCTCTTCCTTCCGCCATTGCCAGCTGGACGTGGGGCGTGAGATGAAGCTGCTGACAGAGCTTAACTTCCTTCGAGGTAAGGAGATGGCCAGGCCCCGAGCCCAGTTAGAGCCTTCCTCCCTTCTTCCCCAGCAGCGGGCCCGGGGGGCAGTGCCCAC
Organism: Noctilio leporinus; assembly: GCA_004026585.1. Taxonomy (NCBI): domain Eukaryota; kingdom Metazoa; phylum Chordata; class Mammalia; order Chiroptera; family Noctilionidae; genus Noctilio; species Noctilio leporinus. The sequence goes on along the minus strand of PVIW01009093.1, from coordinate 7,720 downwards.
CGGGGATGTCCCAGCCTACTGCCCGGCCTGGCCAGCCGCCCCTCCCGTCTAGCCCACCGGCCACCCTATCCCTCCGCGCTCAGCGCTACTTCTCCCTCTCTTTGTTTGTAGGCTGTGGCCACCGCGGACTCTGCTCCGGAGCACCCCAGGCAAGTCAGCGGCCCGGGCCCCTGCTCCACCCCACAGCCCCCATGCAGCTTGGCCACCCGCTCTTTGCTTCCTTCTCTAGCCTGCTTTAACCAGATTCTTGGTCCTCCCCAGACCAATGCCTTCTCTGCTGCCTTCCTTAGGTGTTAGCCTAACCCTTGCCCTTCTGACCTTTTGTCCTTGTGCCCTCTGTCCTCTGGACTTTTTCTTCTCTTCTCCTTAACCTTTGGCCCCTGCTGTCAAGCTTTTGCTTGCCCTCTGTTGTCCTCCACTTTGTGTCTCTGACTCTTGTATCTGGCTCCCTCCTACTCTGTCCCCTCCTTCCTGTTCAGCGCCTTCTTGCCTGGGTTCCAGTGGCCTTTCCCTGGGGCTCCTCTTTATTCATAGACTAAAAAGGGTCATAGAAAGACGAGTCCCCATCTGGTCTGGTGCCCTCATTTGACAGAGGAGGAAACTGAGGCCCAGAAAGGGGAAGTATCTGACAGGTCTCCTGCCCACCCAAATACACCCGCCTGTCCTTCTCCCTGGGCTCCGCCTGCCCAGTACCCAGAAGGGTCTCTTTCCCAGGCCCCTCTCACCCACACTCACCCCCCGGCTCCCGCTGCTTTCCCTTTTCCTGCCTACCCTCCATGCCTGGCCAGTGGCCAGGCCCTGACTGACGCTGCTGTCTCTTCCAACAGTGCCCGAGGCTCCAGTCATTGACACCCAGCGCACCTTCGCCTACGACCAGATCTTCCTGTGCTGGAGGCTGCCTCCCCACTCACCGCCCGCCTGGCACTACACCGTTGAGTTCCGGCGCACAGATGTGCCTGCCCAGCCAGGCCCCACTCGTTGGCAGCGGCGGGAGGAGGTGAGGGGCACCAGTGCCCTGCTGGAGAACCCTGACACAGGCTCTGTGTACGTGCTGCGTGTCCGTGGCTGCAACAAGGCTGGCTATGGAGAGTACAGTGAAGATGTGCACCTGCACACGCCCCCAGCGCCCGGTGAGTGGGCAGATGGGTGGGCACAGGGTATTCTGGGACCCAGGCATTAACAGCTGGGGCTGGGTGAGCACTGGAGAGAATCTGGAGCTAGACTTCCTGGGTTCAAATCCCACCTCTGCCTCTTGCCAGCTGTATTGCTTTGGACAAGTTATCCACCCTCTCTGAACTTCAAGTTCCTCTTCTTGTAGGTATTTACAATTCTTACCTCATACAGTTGTTGTGAGAATTAATTGATACATGCAAATTCTTAACAGAGTTTGCACCTCAAATAAAGGCTCAATAAATGATAGTAAAGTGACTCCAGGAAAGAGTGTGGACCCTGGGATGCAGGCATAATCAAAGAGTATCAGCACCCACGGAGGGGGCAGAAGAGGTAGGGGTTGGATATAAGGACCTCATGTGACCACCAGAGTGTAGGCTGGAAGGTACAGGCAGATGGTGGTGGGCAGGATGTCACCGCATGGAACAGAACAGGGATTTGTACATGTGGCCGACCATAGGAAAAGGGCTGGAGGAAGCATTGTGAGTCACCTGGGCCTGGGAGACTGGTTTCTGTGTCTGCTGGTCATCACTAAAGCTCTTCCCGGGGTCCTGTGTCCATTTGGAATATTCCATTCTTTTTTCCTTTATTCCCCTTGTTCCAGTCCTCCAGGCCCTGTTCCCAAAGCTGCCTGCCTATCCCTTGGCAGCTTGTTCCATGTTCTGAAATCTCCCAGTGTCTTATGCTAAAGCCTCACCATCCCCAATGCCGGTGTTTGTCCCTGAAGTCCTTCCTTTGTCTCAACCCTCCCCCACTCCAGTCCTTCACTTCTTCCTTGACGGCCGCTGGGGCACAAGCCGAGAGAGGCTAGCCATCAGCAAGGACCAGCGAGCAGTGCGGAGTGTTCCAGGGCTGCCCCTGCTCTTGGCTGCAGAGCGACTGCTCACTGGCTGCCACCTGAGCGTGGACGTGGTCCTGGGTGACGTGGCCGTGACCCAGGGCCGCAGCTACTGGGCCTGCGCCGTAGACCCAGCCTCCTACTTGGTCAAGGTGGGCGTCGGGCTGGAGAGCAAGCTTCAGGAAAGCTTCCAGGGTGCCTCAGATGTGATCAGCCCCAGGTCAGGCCACCCTGCAGGGATGAGGTGTGGGGGGCCTGGGTGGGGGAGCTGGGACAGGGTAGGGGTGGCCAGGGGATTGCAGACTTGCAGGGGTGGAGCTGGGAGGAGTCTAGGAGGAAGCAGTAGGGTAATGGAATCTAGGCCAAGGGGCCTGTGGCTAGAGAAAATGTGGGATCTGTGGAAAGGCTTGGAGGACTGAATTTTGGAGCATGTGGCTAGGGGAAAGATGATATAAGAGGGAACCATCTCCACTTCCTTCCATGTCACTTGGGCCCAGTATGCCATCTCTCCAAGCCGCCATGTCCTTCTCCCTAGTACCCCATTTCCAACATCCTTTCTCCACAAAACCTTTTCTCTCCCATACCCTTTTCAGCTGTATCTTTTCTTAGCACCCTGAAATTCTTTCCTTAAACTTTCCATCTCCAAACCCTTTTATACCTAACATCCTGCTTCACACCCTCCCACCATGCCTTTCTCCCGGAACCCTGGCCCGACGTCCCCGGGGACCCCATTTCTTCAAAGTGCTTTCCGTCCCCAAACCCACATCTTCCTGACATCTCTCCTCTGTGTGACACTGAGCCGCCCTCATCTCCCTTCCCAGCATCGTTATCCACCCTTCCTCACCCCAGCACCTTCGTCACTAACCCCGCGTCCGTCCAACACTTTCTAACCCTCAGAACCCTCTCCCAGCATGACCTCCCCAAACCTTATTTCTCAGCGCCTTTCTACCACGATAAGGCTGCATTTCTTCAGTGAGCTTCATCACAACCTCGTCTTCCTTTTGCCCGGTACCTCTCGCACCAGCGTGGTTTCCTTTCAATACCTTTCCTCTGCCAAACCAGACCCTCAGCCCTACATCGTCACCCCCGTCTCTTCCACATGGCCTTTCCTCGATACCCCGAAGGCATCCTTTCAACCAACATTCCACACTTTCGACATCTTGGGCCCCTGGTACCTGGTGTCCCCACTGCCTTGTTCCGCCCTCACGACATCCTCCTGCCCTATGCCCGCTCCTGCAGGTACGACCCAGACAGTGGACATGACAGCGGGGCTGAGGACGCCACGGTGGAGGCGTCGCCACCCTTTGCTTTCCTCACCATCGGCATGGGCAAGATCCTGCTGGGATCTGGGGCCAGCTCGAACGCAGGGCTGACAGGGAGGGACGGCCCGGCAGCCGGCTGCACGGTGCCTCTGCCACCCCGCCTGGGCATCTGCCTGGACTACGAGCAGGGTCGGGTTTCCTTCCTGGATGCTGTGTCCTTCCGTGGGCTTCTGGAGTGCCCCCTGGACTGCTCGGGGCCCGTGTGCCCTGCCTTCTGCTTCATCGGCGGTGGTGCTGTACAGCTACAGGAGCCTGTGGGCACTAAGCCCGAGAGGAAGGTCACCATCGGGGGCTTCGCCAAGCTGGACTGACCGCCTCACACCCCTCCTGGGCCCCGGCCACCCAAGCTTCCTGGAGCCGGGTTAGTCCTCCAGAAGCTTTGCCCTCACACTCTTCCCACCACGTGGTCCTGTCCTCTACCCCATGTCTGTGTCTCGCCAGGACCTTCTCTTGACCAAGGGACACTCCTCTGCTCACCTCTCTGGATGTCCCCCATTTTCTCCATTGCCTGTTAATCCAGACCCCCATCCCACCAAGTTTCTGCTCCATGCCCTGGTATCTCCTCCCAGTCCTGGAGACTAGCCCTTCCCCGTGCCTGCCCCGCGCTCCTCCTCAGGCCAGTTGGGAGGGAAGGCTCCCGGAACACTGGGCATGATCCGCAGCTCGCCCTCTGCCCTGCCGAGCTCCCTGACCCCCTGCCACTCAGCTGCAGCCTCACAGCGGGCAGGCCGTCTGGCTGGACACTGCCTGTGCACTGCTTGGTGAGGGGAAGGACCCCATCCTCCTTTGTTTGCGTGGGTCCCCGTCCCCTTCAGCCGCATGCCTGTTGTGCCCCGCTTCTCCCTCTTGCATGCTTTACTTGTTCGGACCCAGACCAACGTGCCGAGTCTCCTGTTGGGGCCCCAGCAGAGGTGGGATGTCCCCACTGGGTTGGGCCAGGCAGGACCTCTGGTGCCCACTGCTGCCCCCCTGCAGTAGGGACTGCTAGGCCTGTGCCAAGCGACAGCTGTCATGTTCACGGTTTAGAAACAATAAACTGTGGTGCCAGGCACATCACAGTCTTCCCTGAGCCAGACCATTCCTCTTACTTTCTGTGCTGGGTGTGGCTGCTGTGAGGAATTCGGGGTCTCCCAGTTGCTCAGAGCGGGGCTGCCTGGTGGATGTGGTGCCTGAGGAAGGTGGTCCCCAAGCCAGGCGCCCCCTAGCCCCCTGGCCACCAGGGGGTGCATCGCTCTGGTGACCTCCTGCATCTGCTGTTCCCCTGCACAACCCCCCACGGGCGTCTGGGTGGCAGCTCCCGGAAGCCGAGGGAATGTGATTGATGGGGCCGGCACTGTGCCTGGGCCCAAAGGGGCATGGAACCAGAACGACTTCCCCATTCCCAGGAAGCAGGAAGCGACCCCTGAGCCAGAGACAGCCTGTGGCCGGGCAGGGGATGGTGCTTGGCCCCAGCCCCGGATCTAACACTTATCGTGGGTGGCCGTGTTGACTCTGAGACTGTTATCGCTGCCTGAGGACTCACTTCACACCCGGGCAGCTCAGAATAGAACCACCTGAGGGCATCGTGCCAAGGGGAGGAAGGTGTGGCTGCCAGCCCCCAGCTGGGGTGAAACCAGGGGTGAGCCACCTGCACGCAGGCCAGAGCCCAGCCATCTAGGTTTCATTTCCTCTTTCCTCTTGTGATGATCAATCAGAGAGAGGTGACTCAAAATCTTCTGCCAGCTGGTCCTGGCACCCCAGGTCATCTCTCCGTCCCGCTGCTGTTCAAACGAACTCTGCCCCTTGCCTTCTTTCCTCCCTGTCTCCTCCCCATAGGCCCCTTCCAGACCCCACCCCACCCCCAGCCACACAAACACACACACACATTCTGACCACCCCTCCTATCAGAGGGTCGCCAATGACAAACCAGAAGTTGGCGGTCAGAGCAGAGTAGCTCACGTTTTATTCAGCCATGTACAGGTCCCCACTCCCATCTGGGGACTTGCTAGGCCAGTGCTGGGAGCCACGGCCCCAGGCACATCCCCAGGAGCACTGACGGGCTTCACCAGGGCTGAGGTGGGTCAGGAGACTTGGCGCGCCCTGTGAAGGGGCCGTGAGAGCCTACTTGAACCTCCAGCTCACCAGTTCGAAAGGGGGCTGGAGGACACTGGCAGTGAAGACCACAAGGGAGGCAACCGGCTGGATGCTCAGCAGGCGGCATGCCCCTACAAGCCGGCAGAAGTGGCTGTTGCATTCCTGTAGGAGAGGCCGCTGCCACCGTTGCCTGCAGAAACCTAGGCGGGGGGAGAAGGAGCCCAGGCTGAGGGGCAGAAGCTTTCCTGGGAGAAGCTACCAGCACCCCTGGATGGCCGGCACCCCAGGCTGCGGTAGTAGGTCCAGGAGCCTGACTAGCTCGCAAGGGTTAATTTGGAGAGAACACCTGCTGGTCACCACCACGGGCAGCCAGGTGACTGTAAACAGGGCTGTCCCTCTGCTCCCCTAGCTCCACTCCCGCCCCTTGGTTCCAGTCAGCACCCTTGCTCACCCCTCCTGCCCCGTCCCCCTCCATTCTCTGCTTTTTCCAGCCCAAGGTTGTTCGTGCTCATCTGTGTAAAACTGGGAGGAGGAAGTCCCAGAAAAGTGAAAGTGGGGTCAAGAAAAAGAAAGTCCCCGTCCCCCTCCCCCACCTGGAGTTCCAGTTCCAGGTGACCAAAGTAATTATTTACTAGGTCCTGCAGAGAAAGGCCAGGAGAGGAAAGAGACTCCTGAGAACCCCACCCAGGCTCGCCTGGCTTGGTGAGACTTCCCCTGAGGCAGAGATCTTTCCCCTGCCCCCCCCCCCAGTCTTCCTCAGTCTACCCTCCAGCCTTAGGAGAACAGTGAGAGCACAGGTGCTCGCGGGAAGGGTTTCCCCAGGGCACAGTGCCCACCCATTTCACCTCTGGGCACCACCTGACAGTGGCGCCAGTCCAGCCGAACAGTGAATGCCCTCCTGGAAATGCTAGACCCTCTTGAGGTCTCCTTTCTTCCATGGTCTGCTCCCCAGGCCCTTCCCGCAGGACTTAGAATTCTGACTTCCACCCCCATCCTTGCCGGGCCCTTCATGCCTACTTCACGTCGGTTCCTTGGATGTTCCAAGTACCCCCTCGGAACCCCTTCCCAGCCAAAGCCTCTGTCTCCCTCCGCCTGTGGGGCCCATCCTCACCTCCTCATAAGAACTACGGTTGGTGCTTCCAGGGGGCACATAGCGCCCGTGGGTGTGGTAAGTAGGGTACTCGCTCATAGGATGGTAGGGATCTCGGGTTGGAAAGAGGTCCAGCTGCCCATAGTTCCTTCGGCGGCACTGACACACAGCCTGAGGACATAGGAGGTTATGGGGGGCCAGGGAGTTCCTTCTCGCAGGGGGACTCTGGTCCGGACTGGAGACTGAGTACTTACCAGGGCAACGAGATAGATGATGGCCAGGGCAACCAGTACGCAGACAAGCACCAGCAGGGCTATGCCCCAGCCGGGCACCCCAGACCCGGACTGGGCAGAGGAGGGAAATGACGCATCATTCACTAAAAGAAAAGGCCGTGATCAGGGAAGTCTCCCCAAGGGGGTGGTGATCCTCCCCCTACTAGCAACCAGGAACCCAGATGCTGGAGACAGCAAGGGAAGGGGCCTCACCACTAACTTCTGAGATGAGCAGGTTGTATCTGTCTGCGTCTGATTTATGAAGAAGAAACTGCCTCTTCACAATGTCGCCATTGGTGGTGCCCTCTCGGAAGGCCAGAGTTGAATCCACCGCCACAGATCCCGACCTGCTCCCAGGGACATGCGCAGTTCAGCTGCAGGTCCCAGCTTCTGGGCACTTTCCCCCAACCACAGGTGTCCCGGTCCTTCCCCACAGGCACAATAACATCCATCCACTCAGACACCCAAAACTGTACCTGAACTTCATATCGGAGAGGCCCAGAAAGTTCTCTTGTTTATAAATCTGAAAAACCTGGAGTGAGAGGGAAAGCACTGAGCCTTGGTGCATGGGTTCGAGCAGCCCAAAGGCTGCGGTCAGGGCGCATGTGGAAGAAGGGCAGATACTCACCAATTCTGTAATGTTTCTCTGCAGCTCCTGGTAGTAGTTAGTGCTGGGATCTTCCAGGGAAGAGTTAAATGGGAGGTTCAAAATATGAAAGGACAGGAAAAATAAGGAAATCCTATGACTGGAGGAGGAGGCAGGGCTGGTGGCTGGGGGAGAGGTGGCACTGTGGTATGGAGGGGTGGCACTGTGGTGTGGAGAGGTGGCACTGTGGTGTGGAGCGGTGGCACTGTGGTGTGGAGAGGTGGCACTGTGGTGTGGAGGGGTGGCCGAGCTGATGGAAGGGCTGCCGGCTGTGGGAGAGGTGGCACTGTGGTGTGCAGAGGTGGCTGA
>PVIW01009092.1:0-54712 GCA_004026585.1 Noctilio leporinus | reverse complement strand
GACAAGAACCTAGTATAAAGGAACCATGGACATGGACAACAGGTGGGATTGACTTTGGGGGGAATGGGTGGGTGGGGAGGGGGACAGAGGGGGAGCAAAAAGGGGATGGATGTAATACAACAACAATAAAATTTTTTTTTAATTTTAAAAAAATTAAAAAAAAAAAAAGTGGCTCCGACCTGACATAGTTTTACTTCTAGTCCCTGCTGATGGATAACATTCATAAGGAGCAGCTGAGCCTTCAGCAAATGCGCTAGCATGTTGTAAGTCCAACTAGGGTCAGGCAGGGAGCACTCCCAGGTTCACCACCCCCTTGCTATAGAGCTAAGGTCCCATAGGACCCAGTCAAAGGAACCTGATCCAATTAATAGGTGCCTGATGAAGGTGTCAAGACCAGCAGGTGTAAGGGGAGCCTATGGGGCACAGGGCAGAGGCCTGAGGAACAAGAAGAGGGGAAAGATGAAAGAGAAGAGTCACATCACAGGCACCCCCCCAGAGGACTCCCAGGGCCATAGACCTAGAGAGAGGGGACCGTCTGCTCCTACCCACTCATCCTTGGCCACCATACCAACACACACACACATAGGAAGACACACGCAACTCTCATGCAAAGCTCTTGGGAGAGCCACCTTCCTGAGTGACACTCCCTGGAGCCCCACCCTCTAGACTCCACAAAGTAGTGGGGATATTTGCAGCAGCAGGAATCACCTGGGCAGGAACCCTGAGTCCTGACCCAGCCTTTTGTCTCCCATGTACCAGAGGCAGCTCAGGAAGCAGTCCGAGCGGAGAAGTGGCTGGACCTTTCCCTCTCCTGCAACCCTCTTAAGCACACCCAGACCCCCCTGAGCTCAGCCAACTTGCAGTAATGATTAGGAAACTGACCCACCAAAGGTCACCTGGAGACAAGCACAGAGAATTACTGAACCTCAGCCTTGTCATTTTCCCTGAATTAATACTGTGCACCCCACTCACACAGGCTTCAGGGCCCACAGTTCCTCCTTCATTATCAAGCACCTGGGCAGAAGCCACCCTGAGCTGTGTTCATGCAGTTCATGGAAAAAGCCAATACCGCCCATACATGGAACTCAGGAGAACAGGGCATCTCCAGGGTGTGCCTCCCCTGGCTGCCCCTGGGTCTGAGTGTGGCCACGGCAGGTCCCCCCCTCAAAGTGAGGGAGAAGCCTGAGAGGAAAGATGATGCCCAGGGGAAAGAGAAGCTGGGCGCTATGTGTCAAGAAAAAGAGGTCACGGGACAGTGATAGCTGAAGCCACCCTTCCACTGGAAGGGGTCCTTCTTCTGGAGTACAGGGTCAGCCTTAGCTACCTGAAAGAGTCCACAGCCTGGCCCTGAGACCTGGAGCTACCCTAAAATCTTCCACAGAGCTAGCCAGCCAGTAGCAGGGCCTGCAGCCTCAGACAGCAGGAGAGAGGACGCCCAGCACAAGGCAGGGAGCAGGGCTCTAAAGCACAGTTCAGGATTTTCCTTTCATCTTCAGGCCTCCAGCCATGCCCTTTTGAACATTCCTCACCCAAGCAGCCTTTCTAAAACCTTTCCCTGCTTAAGACCTTCAAAGACTCCCAGCCCTAAAAAAAAAAAAAAAAAAAAATTCCACCCCTATGAGACCAGCCACACTCCTAGGCCTGGCCCAATACACAGTGAACTAATCTCCTGCCCCTGCTGCCCTCCTCCCTGCCTCTGAGCCTTCATCCATGCTGGCCCTCTTTCTGCAGGACTGTCAACCCAATTCTCACTCATCAAGTCCCTATTAGTCTTCAAGACACAGCTCAAGCACAGATCACCTCCCAAGGCAAGCCAGTGCTTGAGGGGTGGCCATGTTCCCCTCCATCACAGGGTCTCAATCCACAGGCCCCATCACTAAACTGTGAGCCAGAGGAGGGCTGCAAATCTTGGGGTCCCAGCAGGATGTCCGGCATGTGGCAGATAAACAGTGAACACTGAGGGAGGGAGGGAATGAATGATGACAACAGGAGGATGGATAGTGGACAGATGAGTGAGTGGATGGCTGGGTGGGAGGGTAGATGAATAGAAGAATGGATGGAAGGATAGATAGCGAATAGATGGATGGGTAGAAGGAAAGGGAAATACAGGCAACCAAGTCTGACCTTGCTCCAGCCTTGGACCCTTTCCCTCATTCAATGTGCCAGAACACAAATGCACTTTGAAGGATTAAGCCTCCCTGATACAAGTGGAGCCGCTGGAAATAGCTCAGTGCAGCCTGCAGCCGCTGCCTCCCAGCAATCAGCCCCAATCAACACCAACCTGTCCCTGCTGCCAGTAAATTCCACCTGACACCCTAGCAGGAAACTCAGAGCTGCCAGGTGGTGGCCCCATATAAGGGACCACAGGAGCTGGGCCTGCTTAGCCAAGGCCAAAGCAAGGTCACCCCTCTGAGTCCTCGGTGCCCAATAGGGACATCAGTCCCATGAGCAGCAGCCAAGAATAGAGCTTGGAGACTCCAGGAGGCCCTATACTCCCAAAGGAGCTGGGTCAACCTCAGGAAATAAACACCTGGGTTCCCTCTGCCCTGGCCACACTCCTCTCACACTCACTAGGCACAGGTCATGGCTCTGAAGAGTTGGCACTTCACCCTGGTTGGGTGTTTCAGTTGGTTGGAGTATTGTCCTGTACACCAAAAGGTTGTGGGTTCCATTCCTAGTCAGGGCATATGCCTAGGTTGTGGGTTCAATCCTCAGTTCGGACATGTACTGAGGCAACCAGTCAATGTTTCTCACATCAATGTTTTTCACCTTCTCTCTCGCCCTTCCTCTCTCTCTCTCTAAACTCAATAAACATATCCCCTGGTGAAGATTTTAAAAAAATAAAAGAAAGAAAGAAAAAGTTGACACCTCAAGGAAGAACTTATAAGGGCTTCATGCATTGAAATACAGTCTCTTTAACACCACGAAATTAAAAAGGGCATCTCATTCACTGTGTGAGGGAGTAGGGAGAGAGGTGCATCCCCTCTGGATCCTCTGCTTGCCCAGGGGTGACCCAAACAAGGGAGAGAAGTATGGAGGCAACTGGCACACCCAGTGAGGAGGGCCCACCTTGATCCAGAAAGGGCACAGACCCTCAAAATAGAAACTATTTAAAACTCAGGAAAGAGGCCCCATGTGATCTCCTTTGGTCCATCTACTTTGGGACCCCTCACCCCCTTCTCTGACCCCTCAGTGTCTCCAGCCATATAACCTTCCATGCCTCTCACAGTAACCCAGTCCCTCAGCCCTAGCAAGTGCATGGGGGTGACACAGCCAGTACTCTTCATCCCCGGCTGATGACAGGCCCCCCAAATCACCAGACACCAGATAAGGACATGGCAACCACACCCCAAACCAAGCTCAGCCACTTTAATAAGGTCTGTGCCTAATTTTCACACCAACAAAATGGGGTAATAATAGCCCCACCTCACAGGGCTGAGTAAATAGTGTGACATGCTTAGAACAGAGTGAATCACAGGGTGTCCTCTATGTACTTTAGGTATGATCTGCAGATAGCAGTGGGGACACTTCTGGAAGTGAGAGGATTCCTATCATTCCAGGCACCATAGAAGTTAATTCCGAGCAGGAATTGTAATCATCCAGTCTGCCCACAGAATTATCCAAAATGTCTCCTCAATACCTGGCCTGTTGCTCAAGTCATGGAATTTTCCTGGAACCTGCTTTGCTGGGGATGGGGGGCTCCAGGGAGACTCCAAGTCATGCTCTGCTTAGTAGATGCAGTTTGTTCCCAACCCTTCCTCAACCCCTGAAGGGCTGCCTGGGACAGGGCAACACAGATGAGCACTCTGTCTTCCAAACTCCTGTGAAAGCGAGGCCAGGGACTGCAGGGGCAGGCCAGTTTTCCTGCTCAGGCCCTGGCACCTGCTGTAGCCTCCTCCACAGCCTCCCCTTCACTGAATTGCGCCTGGGCACCCTTCTCTGAGGGCCTTCCCTGACCTGCCCTGGTCCCCGGTCTAGGTTGCACGATATCGCCACCTCATGCTGCCCCTGTCCCTGAGGCACTACTCTCCCAGCATATTGCCACACCTGTCTGTCTCACCTCAGATTCCCCTGCCACAAAGCCTGACACATAGGAGACCCCTGAAGGGTGTTTGTCCACTGAAAAACTGACAAGAGTCCAGGCATCCTGAGCCTCTGGGACCCTTTTTATGAAAGAGGCTCCTCTTCCCTCCTTCAGCCTTCCTGCCTGTCATTCCCATACATTCCTACACATAGCCCAACCTGTCCCAGCTTCCTAAATCTGGCTCCTGAACCCACGTGGCCCTGCCCTACATTTCCTGCCCAATCCCAAAGTCTTTGCTCATCAGAGCTGAGAGTTAATAACAAAAATGACAGAGGAGAGAGGACACCACTGGTCAACTGTCTCGTGATCATCTGCAGGAGTTTTTACCATGATCTCCATTTCACAGATGAGAAAATTAGTCTCTGAGCATGGATAAGAAAACCAGGAAATGTGTGCCAGCCTTCCAGGAAGCCTCACCCTTCCCAGAAACCAGTTAGTTGGCCATGTGAGGTACAATGACAGGGCAGCAAACAGAGCTCATATCGTTACTACTAATCAATTCTGGGTGACCCATCATCAGCACCAACCCAGTAAATAGGCCTCCCTCTGTCTTCACACCTGAACATCTCACAGTTCCCTAAACCATCTCACCTTTCAAGATTTTGTACTTCTGCATATCGTTACCTCCATCTGCAAAACTCTACACCAGCCACTATACACTCATACTTCAGACTTCAAGAATTTGCTCAGCTGTCATCCTCTCCAGAAAGTTGTCTGATTTCTCCAAGGCCCCTCATCTGTATTCCCAGGACAGCCTTCCCCTCTGATCTATAAGCTCCTCAAGGCAGGACCATATCCAAGCCAACTATTCATCCCCTGCCCAGGGCTGGCAGGAAGGAGACCCTGAAGGTGGGCTCCTTCCATGGACATGTACCTCTGCCCTGTAATGTGAACAGTGATGGGCCCCAGGTGGCCCTGCATCTGTCCAAGCTGCCATCCCAGGCTCTCTGAGGATAGAGCCTCTCAGCACTGGGCTCTATACAGGGTCTCTAAACACAACATTGGCTGGCTCCAACAAACCTGGAACCCTATGATGATGGTTAGGGATAGAAGAAATGCTGTCTGCTTTGTCGGGCTTTCAGAAGGGGCTTGTGATGCACATTTTGCAAATGGCAGGAGGCATGCATGTCAGAAAATCATTCACAATCAATTTCAAACTCCAAATGGAAATGGCTGGTTTGCTGAAGGCTCTGCAAATGTGCCTGAAATTTTGAAGAGAGCATCCCTCTGGAAGGTAGACAGAAAGGCCTGGGGCTGGCTCCTAGGAGGCCAGGGATGCCCTCTTGATCCACTTTCCCAAATATCTCCACATGGTTAGAGCACAGCCCTTCTGCCTCAGAACCTGTCATTCTGCACCCAGGAGGGAGGCTCCAGCTCTGCTGGCCCCTGAGCCATCAGGCAACCTGTAACTTATTCCAGCCTCACTGCGAACCCCATGCTCTGAGCCAGGAGAGGCTGACTCCTGTGTGGGCACAGAGGTCTACTGCTCAACCATTCTCTCACACCCCAAGAGCCCTCACAGAGACTATCTCTCAGGTAGGTGTGCAAGTAATATCACACCCAAGGCTTTGTATGAAAAGCATAGTTGAGTCACAGTGTCTTTAGGACCTTAGTTTTCCCACTCGACAAATGGAAAAAAAAATAGCTTTCCAACTCTGTCTCAAAAAAAAACACAAGAGGAGGTAGCAGAGGATGAGCACCCATGGGGATCATGAGAAATTTGATGTTGCTACAGTTCCCATCATGCCTACCTGCTGGGTTTGAATTTCCTCACAGGTACTGCATCTCCGTTTCCTCACCAGCAAAGACCTCAACAGTCATCTACATTCGCTAGTCTGTCTCACCCAGAAGGTAGGCAGCCCGGATGCTTTGACCATGATTCCCACAGTTGGCACACAGAATACACTCCACAAATGCCTGTATGCTGGGGGACAAGGGAGGCTGGAGTGCCAGTCGGTCCCACACTGCAAACCCTCCCAAGTATCTATATTGACATCCTCCCAAGGATGAGGGTGTCCTGTTTTCACTGCCTTTGGATTAGAAACAGGAAGAAAGGATAGAAAAAGGGATCATAGAACCTCCCTCTCCATATATAAACAAAACACCTGAAAGGCCAGGAAGGCCCCCAGAGCAACACAGCAGCTATCAGATTGGGGCCTGGCAGGAGAGAAAGCTGAGCAGCTTCAGTCCTGAAAGCTCTGGATGCTGCTCCTTTAGGAACTAACACACGAGCCCTCTCTAGCTGGCAGTCACAGGCTCTCTGAGCCTCAATTTTCTGGTCACTATAATGAGAACAGAGTTGCTATAAAGGCTCAATGTTATTTCACAAGACCATGGCCTGCACAGTGTCCAGCATGGACAAGGCAAGTCTTAATACAGGTCACTTCCTCCCAGGCTCCATGTCCCATCCACCTCCAGCATAAATCAGGCCAGACTCCAAGGAGAGAGACACAGAAGAAGTTGGAATAAGAAGAGGGAGTAAAGGCAAACAGAGAAGGTCACAGTATAAATGCCCATTTTTAAGTTTTTCTTAAAGAAGAGGCAATGCTTAGCAGGGCTCAGAGCAAGGCTCCCCTTTCAGGATATTAACAATCTGTATTTTTCTCAATCCACCTTCCTTATAGTTCCTTGCAGGAAAGGAAATCTATAAATATTTTTTTAAGAAATAACTTTTTAAAGAATTTTTGATGTACTCAGCTAAGCAAGTGCTTTGCATATGAATGGGAACTGATTAGTTGGGCACTTTCCCACAGCCAAGAAGCCTGCAACTTCAAGGTTTCCAGAGAGTTAAAAAGTTGAAGCAACCACCCTTTTGTGGCTCCTCTAATAAATATATATATATATATATATATATATATATATATATATATATGTCATGCAGCACTTATTATTAATGCTTGCCTCTGATAAATATCCTCATCAAAAATTTTTCACTGGCAGGAACTCTCGAGTACAATTTCTCAAGACAGCCGGAAGGAGCACTTCAGTTAAACCTTTGCCTTGGCCATGGTGTCTCAGGACAGGAAGCAAGACCAACTTCAGTGCTTGGGCCCGGCCACCATAAGAGGAATATCCGCCAAACTCAGAGCAACTCCCTCTGCTGTCACAAGCTTATCCAGGCTCAGCACTGGTTCTGGAAGACTGGTGTTCAGATTAAATACCTGCGTAAGCAGCAAGCGGCTGGGTTTCTAATTCAGAGGCATTTGCTAATTGATGTCGCCTGTGGTGTGGCAGCCTTTCTCTGAGTGGGCTGTGCTCCCACCCCCACTTGCTCAATGTGAGGGCGCTGAGAGTCACAGCTGCCCCCTCAATCAGCACACTCTCTTCACCTGGGGGAGCCACTCTGCCTGAGGTAAGGCCCACTCCCCGCTTGAGGGCAGCTCACACACAGTCATGGTGGTAAAGAAGGCTGCCTCCTCCCTACCTCTAGAAGGGACAATCCTATGTCCCAGAGTCCCCAGATCAGGGCAGGCTAGACTTACATGACACCATATCCTTTCTTGGCTCTTTCTCCTTCTCTAACCTGCTCCCCTCAATAGACCACAGACCTCAACCCCTGTTCCAAGGGAGCCTGAGCAAAGACAATGTACCCCTCCTCTGCCGCCACTTCAGCGCCCTGGAAGGCTGACTGCTGGCATCACCAGGACTTCCGTGCCCTGCTTTCTTTGCAACTTAGCCAAGGGGGACCCATGCAGGAAATGAGAGGGTAGGAGGGGTAAGGTGAAGGGGGCTCCCTGCTCCCTCCTTGCTCCGAGCTGTATCCAGGCTCTCACCACTGTCCCCTCTGCTCCCTCAAGCCAGGGACAGTAAGTAACAGCTCTCCAAGAGTGCTGGCTCACTTGGTATCCTTAACCTTGCCCACGCTTTTATAAAAGTAGGTTGTTAATCTCACTCTGAATCCCCTTTCACTGTGCCCTTCTTTTCCTGCCAGACTTTGCCTGGTCCAGAAGCCTCCCTTTCCTCCTCAGTGTAAAATGGACGGTCTCATCAGAGGCAGCCCCATAAATGAAAATACACAGCTGTCTGGGTTATTGAGACACCTCCAGCCCCACATTTCTGCTCCCCGCTAATTTACCTTACCCTGAGGACAGCTCCCCACACCGTGTAATGGCCTTCCTGAGAATGAGAGCCAAGCAAAGGAGCTGGTTTCTCCAAACCCTCAAGTGTGCATCCAGACATATTTAAGTACCTGCACCTTCAGCTTACCTGTTCCTTAGGAATGAACAACTTTTGAAGATGCAATGTAGAAACAATAGATTTTACGCATTTTGCTTCAAAAATCTACAAAAACAAAGTTTGGGGAAGATAAAAGAAAATCTTTTTCTCCAAGCAACACAGAAAACAAGCCCTCCCCTGGCTGATATATTGGTGTAAATTTTGTATTTTATTTGCTGCTCCCACCCCCTGACTCCAGCTGTATTCAGTAAATACTTAGGCAGCAAACACCAGGCTTGTTCTGCACTTTGGAATGCTAATGATGGGAATGGGAGGATGAGAAAGCAACCTCGTGGTCCTGCTGGCTCTCCACCCACCAGCAAAATACCACAAGCAAGAGTTCTGGAGGCCCAGGGAGCCAGGTTTCCTTAATGAGCCAAAATGCATGCATTCTAGGGAAAAATCTCTGCACCTGCACCTGCAGGCTCACTGAGGGTGGACCCAACAGCCCAATCAATAGCAGTAGAGAAACCTTGAAAGAAGGGAGGCACCTTGGAGAGGGGAAACAGCACGAAGGACACGCATGCAAACAGACGTTGCGTAAAGCGCCCTGTGCTGCCAGGCCAGCCCGCTTAACCTCCCCACCCCTGAGTCCAGACCCTCCAACACCCCTACACATATGCATGCATTCCCTTCCTGAAAATCTGGGCCCTCCAGAAGGCACTTCCCAACTTCCCTGTCCTCCATCCACTGCCAAATGTAATTATAACCTCACCTAGGGCTCCTACTCTCTGGAGAGCAGAAGTCTCAACTCCTGCCCAGGCTGACCTCTCTGTCCCTATCTAACATGGGGGCTAGGGGCATGGGGCGTGGGGAAGGCTAGCCTTGGTTTAAACTGTAGTCTTCAGCAGGATTGTTTAAACAGCCTTATGGAGGTATAATTTACAAACCATGAAATTCAGCCATTTTAAAAGTGCTTTTCTTTTGCTAGTTTTAGATTTATATGGTTGCACAACCATCTCCACTATCCAGTTTTTGATGCTTCTATCACCCCCAAAAGGTGCCCTCATGCCTGTTTGCAGTCAATCCTTGCTTCCACCTCTAGCCCCAAGCAACCATTCAGCTGTGTGCTGTCTCTATAGTGTTGCTTTTTCAAGAAATTGCACATAAACTGAACCATACAACATGAAGTATTTTGTGTCTGGCTTCTTTCACATGATGTTTTTGAGGTTCATCCATGCGTGGCATATTTCAGTGTTTTGTTTCCTTTTATTGCTGAGTAGTAGTCCCCTGAACAGATACATCCAGTTGCTTTTCTTTTCCCCTGCTGATGGACATTGGAGTTGTTTCTAGGTTGGAATAAGGCTGCTATGAACATTCCTGTACAACCTTTCGTATAAACATGTTTCCACTTTTCTTGTGTGAATTCCTAGGAGTGGAATTGCTGAATAACATGGTTAAGTATATGTTTATCTTTTTAAGAAACTGTCAAACTGCTTTCCAAGGAGCTATACCATTTGACATTCCCACCAGCAGTGTATGAGGGTTCCAGTGGGTCCACAGCCTTGAAACACTAGTTACCATCTGTCTTTATCACAGCCATCCCAGTAGGTGTCAAATGGTGTTTCAAGTTTTCATTGTTGTTATTGTTGTTTTAATCCTCACCCTAAACCTACGATGGGTTTATTGATTTAAGAGAGAGAGGAAAGGAGCCCTGGCTGGTATGGCTCAGTGGATTGAGCACTGGCCTATGGATGGAAGGGTCACCAGTTTGATTCCCAGTCAGGGCACATGCCTGGGCTGTGGGCCAGGTCCCCAGTTGAGGGTGTGAGAGACAACCATACATTAATGTTTTTTAAAAAGAGGGTGGGGAGGAAAAGAGAGAGAGAAACCTCAGTGTGAGGAAGAGACATCAATCAGCTGCCTCCTGTACAATCCCCAGCAGGGGATTAAACCCACAACCTTTCCCTTTCGATACAGGGGACAATACTCTAACCAACCAGTTAATTGGCCAGGGGGGTTCATTTGCATAACTCTAATGATTAACAATGTAGAAACCCTTTGCATTTATTTGCAATCTGCATATCTCCTTTGGTAAGGTATTCAAATCTTTTGCCCATTTTGTATTAGGTGGTTTGTCTTATTATTGAGTTGTAAGAGTTCTTTATATAATTTAAATACAAACCCATTATCAGATAAGTGACTTACAAATGTTTCAATACTGCAACCTCTCCATTTCTTCATCTGTACAATGGAGTTGTCCTAACACCTTCTCATGCTGCAATAAGGAACAGAAGTGATGCATACAAAGTGCCTGGCATGAGATCTGCCTTCTGTAGGCCTTCTGTAATTGGGCCACCACCATTGACACTGCGCCTGGAAGTCAAATTCCGGTCTTTAAAGCCCTGGCTGGTGGCTCAGTGGATAAGGTGCCAGCCTGCGAACCCAAAGGTTGCTGGTTTGATCCTCAGCCAGGGCAGCATAATCAGGTTGCCAAGCCAGGTCCATAGCTGAAGGCGGGTGAAAGGCAACCATACATTGATGTCTCTCTCCCTCTCTGCCTCTCTCCCTTCCCCTCTCTCTAAAAATAATAAATAAAATATTTTTAAAAAACACACAAAACAAAACAAATTCTGGTCTTTATCTTTGACATGAAGCACCCAGTGCAGACCTGGTGCAGAGGAGAACCCCAGTGAAGGTAGGTCCCCTGCCATGCTGGTTCCCCCCACCCTCCCCAACCCCACCCTCCTTCTGTGCCCTATCCAGGACCCTGCCCACTCTCAGCAGCATTCCAGCCACGGCACCATGGCCACCACCACAGATGTTCACCTGTGCCTGTCCCCATGCCCTCACCCTCCAGAGACAGCAGGATGGGAACTCCAGACCAGACTCAGGGAACCCAAAGCACAGAGCAGCAGGAAAGCCAGGCATGAAGCAGTGTCCCATGGAAAGGTATGAAAGATACACTCCAAGTGCTACCTGCCGAGCAGAGTCAGAGCCCCTTCGATGCCCCTCAGGCCTTGGTGGACACAATCTCTTTACAGATCCACATGAGGGGGACAGCCTGGTGCTGAAGTCCAGGCAACAGGGCTCTGAAGAGACCACCTCCTGTTGAGTGGGTTGGCCATTGCCTGTGCTCCAGTGAGTTGTCGGAGACCTGTGCTTTAGGATGCCCACATCTCCCTCTATGCAAGAATCGGTCACTTACTCACCATTCTCCTCGTGATCTCTCAGCCCACCTGCCCTGCACACTCCCAGCCCAGCTGAGGACCCTACTTCCTGCTCTCCTTACCTGCCCTGGACTCTGAGACACGGGCTCCCTGCCATGACTCTGGCTCCTCCTGGTAACTCTGGCCCCCACCCCAACCTTTCTGGGGAAAGGCTCTGCCCTCTGGCTGGCCCTGGCCACTGGGACCCCTTCATCCTTGGCAGGTTAGGAATGAGGCATCCTTATGGGGTACCCCACAGCTCAGGCACAGGCTCAGCTCCTCTGGGCAGCACCCAGCCAGAGAGAACACCACCATCATCCTGCACTCCCTCTGCAATGGACAGGGTCCTAGGCCATGGCCAGTCCACACTTCCCTTAAGCAAGACTGTTCTTCACCACTATCTGACCATCAGGGAGTTAAAAGCACTGACTTCATCCCAGCCAGAATTTGCATAGTTATTTCCACTTTTTTGTTCAAGTAATTAATGTAATATCAATAGATCTTTAATTTTCTCATCAGTGAGTAACGCAATGAGTCTCGACTCCACAACATAAATAATTAGTGGTAAGTGTTCAAGTGCCAGTCCCTACTCACATTCTTTGGGAAAAAACTCCCAGTTGTTGCCCCTGAGAGGCTGGTGCCAGCAGGGAGACGTCCTGCAAGAACTTGAGGGCACATGGCCCAGCCTGAGAAGAGGCAGGAGACACCTGAACCCAGACCAACCTGGCCAGAGCCAGGTAAAGCAGGACTCCACTGAGGAAGGCCATAATCGAGGTCAGGGGTCCTCAGGTGAAGATCTGAGGGCCTAGCCACTCCAGAGTCCCATCACAGGCCACAGGATCGAACACTGCCAGACTCTGCCCATCTTTCCCCATTCGTCCATATGACCCCCAAGCCACCCAGCTAGCTGGGTCCTGTGTGCCAAATACCAACAGACAACATTCACCCCATTTAACAGATGAGAACCCAGAGGTTGAAAGGTAAAGTAACAAGAATTAATAACAAAAAGAGTTAACACTTGTTGAGCAGTTGCTCCATGCTGGGCCCTAGATAAAGAACTTCCATTGCATCAGCTCCCTGAATTCTCCAACACCTCAGAATTGGGATTACTGCTGCCAGTTTGCAGGTGAAGAAGCCAAGGCTTAGGGATGAAAGGTACTTAGCAAAGTACAGCAGCCAATCAGTAGCTGTGTGGGATGCCCACCCACAGGCCTCATGATCACTCTCCTTTTGCTCACATTCCACACATAACCCAGGCAAATGCCAATCCTTTAGGATGTTCACTCTAGCCTCTCCCAGCCCTTACCACCATCCCTCTGTGCATGCACACACACACACAGCTTCTCTCTTCCTCTCCATGTCCCTATTTCCAAATTGGGGTAGGCACAGGATGATGGAGCCAGGACAGGTAATTTTTATAAACAAATTCCATTTCTCATCAACCACCTTCCCCCAGGCCGCACAAGAGACAGCAAGGAACAGGAAACTCAACAAGCATGGTAATCCTATCACAGCCCCAAACAGGTGGGAAGGGTCTTGAGAAGGGGCAGGCTCTTCTTCAGGCCAGCTGGGTGTCAAGGCCAGGCTCACCAGGCCATGAAGCCCTAGCCCCCTCATAGGCCCCAGCAGGTACCAAAACAAGAACTATTATCTGGTAAAGAGGCACAGGAATTTGATGCTCAAGCCCTGATTTCTCTGATGGCCACAGATTAAATTGGGGATAATGTCCTTGATCCAGGAACCAGACCCAATACAGCTTAAAATCTGCCCAGACAAGGCACCATTATGCTAAGCAGGTCAGCTGGAGGAGGCTGCACAGCCTGGTTTATCATCCCTGCAGCAGGAGCCCAGCCAGCTGGCCACCACAGCTCCCATGGGGCAATGAGGCCCATGGCAACTTCCCCTCCCCTGGACAGACAGATACCACCCTTTCCAGGTCCACAGGCCCAGAGAAGCAACCACAGAGGCTGTGTTTCAAGATATCATTTCTGGGAGACTAAGCTGAGCTAGTCCTCAATATCCTCAGAGACGTAAATTATATGCGTTGAACTAATGAGCTATATATGTATCTTTCATCCCCTAATTAACTGTGGTTTAATGAATTTCTCAGCACATTGCTGCCAGAATAGCCTTACAGCCCAAATGATTTTCCCCCTCCATTTCAAGGAAATATTTAAATACCCCAAAATAAAGGGAGCACCAGGGCCAAAACTGGAGGCTTGATGCTACCCAGGGCCATTAGCCCATCTCATTGATTTGGAGTTCTCATGTTGTTCCTTTCCCTTCCCAAGGAACTGGCAGATCCCTTAGATACTAGGAACCTGGCCTGGCATGTGGCCTGGAGCCTATCACAGACCAGTAGGCCTGTGTCCGGCTCCTAACACCTGAAAACAATTCCCTGAGGCCATGAAGGACTAGTTTCATCCAGGGGAAGGGAGCAGGACATATTGCCCACCCATCCAGCCTGGGGCTAGCACAGAAACACCTCAGGCCAAGGTGCTCCTGACAGGGCCTAGGCAGGGGTCCTGGAAGGTCAGAATGCTGCCCATCAAGGGCCCACATCCCAACACCTACCCCAGAGTCAACTATTCCCAAGGCTCATTATAACTATTGCCATAAATAACTCATCATAATACGCTTTACTCTATTACTCATAGCTAACACATATCATATGTTTAAGGCACCATAATCTGGGGACCAGGTGTGGGCAGAACCACCCCATCTCCGGACCTCTCTGACTTCAGTTCACCCCTCCTCAATGGCCCTACCACTTCTCACCACCCTTTGCCCAAGGTCACTCATACAAAGCAAAAAGCCCTTGTGAACCCACATGGCCCACCTGGGCTCACTGAAAGCCTGGCTTGGACACCCCTCCTCACTCTCTGGTAATGGGGGTGATGAACCTAGGTCCTGAAAGAAGTCCAGGCAGGGCTGGGCCAGGTTCACCACCAGAAGAAATAAGCATAGGAGCTCCTGATGATGACTCCAGTCAGTTCTCACCTAACTTGGCCACCTGGCCAGCTCACAAGGTAGTGGAGTATGACCCCAGACACATGGGGCCATGAACATATGCCACCACCATCTCTATAAAGATGGCTAATCATGGAATCCTGCCCCAGAGGCCCAGTATGTCTGGGCAGGGCAGGAGCAGTATCCCAGGGTCCAGGTGAGGTTCCCCACTACCCTAGTGGGACAGAGGATGGTATGTCCCAAACAGACCTAAAGCTCCCCCTTCGAACAGGAGACCAAGGGAGCTTGGGCCTCAATCTGGAACCCAGTTCTGGAACCTGAGAAATGAATCCTTGGACCCAGAGATCATCAAGAGAAGAGGCTGCCCACCCCTCACACCACCTCCCATTTCCCCCAGTATGTGTAAAATTCCCATCCATCCTTGCTTTTAAAGTCCTTTCCAAATACCCACAAGCAAAGCAGGGAGATCGCACAGAAAGAATGGCTTCAGATGCAAGGTGCTATTTAATGAGCTGGCTTCTGCCAACAGCCAGTCACCTTCACCCCGCAGTAGCCTTATGGCTGCCTGAGTGCTGAGGCCAGTCCAGGTAGGTGGCCATATTCAGACAGATTTGCAGACCTAAATTGGGAGAAGGGGGTGGGGCAGGTTGTGCTACCTGGAGTGGTTGAAACAACAATCACAATATTATATGAATCAACAAAAAAATAGCCTGGAGCATAGGGATTAGCAGACTTGGAAGAAATCCCTACTTTCTGTGCTGGTCACAGATAAATCACACTCTCTCTCTTTAGAGTAAAATGGGGGTGGCAATACCCACCTGCCAGTTGTCCTGATTAAAAGAACTGGAGAGAGCTTTGGAAAATGGAGCCACACCCACCCTTGCTTTCTCAGGAGGAATCCCGACATAAGGAGCTGAGGCCTGCACTTACTTTGGTGCAGGGGAGCCTCCTTCTGTTCCGGAATATCTTCCCCTTCTCTAATACCATCAGATGAAAGACAGGCCTCCCCCATTTGTATCTTAGGAGATGGGAAGGTTCCCAGGTACCCCTCCCAATAGCAGGACCTGTGCCCTGAGTTGGGATTGCAAGTCAAGAGAGGACCCAGTGTTTAGCCACCAAAAGCCAGGTGGGGTCACCATCGGTCCCATCTTCAAGGTTTCCTTTGGAATTAAGTTCCTCCCCCAATCAATACCCTCACCTCACCCTCTCCAGTACATGGACCTAATTATCCCACCCCTCCCAACTCAGCCCTCAGAGCAAAGGGTCAACAGTTCATACCTTCATTAAAGGCCTTACCTAACACTCAAGCTCTTCTCCCACCACCTTCCACCTCCACTGTCCTCTGCTGAACTCCACTCACCTCTGTGTCTTCACCCCTCCCCCACCACCAGTAGAGAGCAGTTTCAGGCCTCTATGCCTTTGCCCAGTTAGGCCCCTCTGCCTGGAGCTTGTTTCCTTCAACCACCACTTTGCTGAGTTAACACCTTCTTTAATTTCAAACTCAGTGCCAGCATCTCCCACTTCACCCAGAGAAAACCTTCAATTAACACCCCATTACTGGGCCTCCAGGTCAGGTCCCCATTCCACATTTACTTCTATGTCTGGCTCCTTGCAACAGACCCATTCAATCCCCAGTTACTGATGCAGAATCAGCTCATAGACAGCCACATCAATATTTGATGAATGGATACACAAATGGATGGATGGATCAGTGATTACATAACTGGATGAATAAATGATTACACAAATGGATGAATGAATAGGTCCAACCAGAATGCCACACAAAGAAGATGCAAAGGCAGGAGCCAGCATGGACATTGTCTGCAGTGGCCAAGGTTCCTTCCATGCAGATGAGTCTCTCCCAGACAGTAAATATGGTGCATGTCCCTCTCTGCTCAGGGCTTTCAGGACAGCCCTATGCAATCGCAAAGGTGTGGATGAGGTGACTTCTCCAGCATCCCCTCAGCATTAAGCTTTCCCCTCCTGCTACCTTTGAACACTTGCTTCGTTTCCACGGTTACTTTCTCCAAGCACAGTCCTTCTCAGAAGAGCAGTTCATGGAGGCCTCAGCATCAAAGTATCTCCAGGGGAACAAAGGAAAATGGTCTCAATGAGCACCAGGGAGCTGAGTCTCCTACTTTCTCTAAAGACCCAGTTCGAAGAGTGTGCTGTGTCTCAGTTCCCCAACAGGGTCACTTAGTAAGCTTGTCAAAAATTGAGTGTATTTTTATATGCAATGTAACAAAATTATCCTAAATTATGCACAGCCTTAGGGCTACAGCCAATCCTCCCATCCACAGCTCACAGGCCCCTCACCTCTAACAAGGGCTGGTCCCCACAGGCCTTGCACATCCACCACCCAGCTTTTCCTAGAAAATCCTGAATTTGCACTCTTCCACTTCATTCCCCAGAATGGCAGGTCCCAGATAGAGTGGCCTGTGAATCTGGAGTTGGGGTGGGTACTGCCACCTAAATCCACTCAATCCATTGCCAAGAGGGCAATGTAGGAACACTGCTTCCAAAGGTCTCATGCTTCAGAATCTGTTTGCCAATCACTACTCCCCAATGAGAGTCAGAGTCAGGATGAGGCAAGAACCTGAATGAAACAGACTCTCAAACACCCAGCTGCCTCTATGGTCACCAGATAGGATCACCAAGGATTAGGGAGCACAGACACGTGACACGGATACGGACACCTCCCACACACCTGTGTATCCAGGAAGCGGCTCAGGGCTGGGCAACTGATGAGGCTTCTCTAGATCCACCTGGATGAAAGGCTGTTCTGGAAAGCACTGTGAGCACAGACCTTGCTGGGGAGTAGCCTGAATTGGGGAGTTGCCTAAATTAGGTGCCTTGAGCGAGACCTGAAGAAGCACCTGCATCTGGGTGAATGTTTTTTTGTCTTCTTCACTGATACTCTAGGACGTAGGTATGAGTGTCCCCACTTTATACATGACAAAACTGAGGCTTTGAACTTATTTGAAGTAGCCCTGATAATAAGTGGCAAAGCCAGGTATAGGGCATGAGTCCAGCTGACCTCTGAACCCACTGGGCTTCTTCCCTCCACCCATGAACCTCTGAAGCAGTGAAGCAGTCTCCTCTCCAGCCAGAGACACTTGACCCAAGAAGAGCCTCTCTGCCATGCCAGCCTGGAGCCACTTCCCTCCGCCTCAGGCTGCCCACCTCCATCACATCCACCCAGACCCTGGTTGAACAGTTCTTCCCTATGGACCTGTCTGGACTTTCCCAGGAGGTTCACATGTCTGGCCCACTGTTCCTCCTCCCATTCCAGCCCTCCTGGTACCCCTCCCATTAGAACCCCCATCACACTGCATTGTAATGATTATTAATGGGATCCACAAGGTGCATAAATAAATGGATGAGAAACGATTATGTGGTTTGGCACCAAATCTACTTTGGTGTGCAAATTCTGTATGTCTCCGGGAACAGAAAGGAAACGTGTCTTCTTCCTAACAAGCTGCATGCAGTCAGTGACTTCCATTTTCCTAGACCAAAGACACTCAATATTCATCATCTGTGCTGGTAGCCAAGTGACACTGTCATGCCTACTGTGGTTGGTGGTGGAAGGATGTATTTACATAGCTTGGGCTCCCTGAAATAACATTACTGTCTCCAAGGGCCTCCGGCTGCATGTGAAATATTGGAGCACAGCCTGAATTACCTCCATGATGATTTCATGCTGAATTTGCTGAGTCTCCAAGCAGAGTTATAATGTAAGGGAGGAGCATTTCTCTGGGCCTTTACCACATCTTTCATCCAGAAAATAAGTGGTGATAATATTTGTAACATGTTTACTGACAGGACCAGGGGCTCTGTACAGATAACTCTTTTATGACACAAAGTACTTAACTAAGATGGAAAATGGCATTATTCATGACTGTTCAAAATGAGCATTTTGTCCCAGATTGCCAGAAACGCAGTAAATGTCATTAGCTATCTGAGGTTACAATGAAATCCACAAAGGGTTACTCTTTGGTAATTACATTTACTGTAGCTATAGAAACGAGGGACATCAGACTCAGCCCAGATGACAGCTCTGTCTTTTTCCCCAAGAACAGCTCATCTGCATGTTACTGGCTCCAAAGACCGGGCTCCAAATCCTGCATCTGGCAGCCTGCTCTTAGAAGGACTGTTTTCCCCACAGGCACCAGGCTGTAGCCCCAGGACATGAGCTGCTGTGATTCTTAACTGGAAACCATGATAAAAGACAGAAATGAAGAGAAGGTCTTCCTATGGCTTCTGTATTGAAATGCACCTCCTGAACGCGTCTGGGGAAAGTTATGCTTCCTGGGGCCATCCTTCTGTGGCTAATGCATTATTTATGACCAGCATGCTATTGAGCAAACCCTTTCCACCTACAAGCCCCACCACTACTTCCCTACCTTAACACCCCTCCTTCCAAGGCCAAGAAACACACCCACCTGGGAGGAGGCTGTGGAGCAGTCACTGGCCTTCTCAGACCCCAGCTACCCTGCAACACACAGGAACCAACAGGCCAGGCTCGGAGAGCACCAGGAAAAGGGAAAGGGCAGAACAGGCAATGGAACTTGGGAACCAGAAGCCACTTTCCCCTCAATAATTTATGTCCCAGAGGGACATAAACCAGAGGGCTATCACCTTCCCTCTCCACCTGTAACTGACGACACCTTCTCTCATCTCATGTGTGACTGCCAACAGCCTTCCTCACCAGCTGGTAGCCCAATACCCTCCCTCTTCACCTGGGACAAGCAGCACCTTACCTCACCAACTGTGATAGCCAACCCCTTCCTTCACCACACTTAACAAGCATCTTTCCTTGCCACCTCTATGTAGCAGTCAACACCTGCCCTTATCACCTGGCAGAGCTGATACCCACCCTCACACCTGGAAGTACCAGATTTTCCCTGATTATCTTCCTCTAGGCCAGTGTTCTCAAATTGCTGACGAACAGCATTCTATGAACTTGTTGAAATTCACTATCTTATAAATTCTCAGACCCTGCCCAAACCTAATGAATCAGAAACTTTTTAAGTGAGACCTTAAAATTTATATTTTTAGGAAATTTCCAGAAAATTCTGAGACACATGAGACTTAAGAACCACCATGGCTGCTCTTGAGAAGCACCTGTGAAGCTTTCAAAACCTGACAACCAGGCTGCACCCCCAGAATGCTGGGACTCTGGCATCACTGATGTTCTATCTTCCAGGTGATTCTAATGTGCATCTGTGACTGAGAGCCAAGGCTCTAGCCCTGTACACTCCTTCAGAATGGCAGGTAGGGCCCAGCAAGCTCCCAGCAATGCTGCTGGTGGAGTCACCTAATCCCTGCGATTGACCATCACCTGTCTAGTGTCCAACAGCACCCTTCTAGGCCACAAAAATACACATGGTCACAGCCTGACATGCTAAACTACTTATTCTCCTAGCACCTCCTGATCCATCCTGCTGTGTGCCCTGCAAGGCTGGCCTCCAGAGAGTCTACTCCTATCTCTCCTGCCTCTGTCTTTTACTTGTCCCATCAGAGGACACAGCTCCCATCAGGCTGATCCTCTCTGCCTGCTTCTCCTGGGCTCACCAACACTGCCCTGGCCTCTGCTTCTTCAGGCTCAGGAATGGGGCGGCCATGTCTGTGATGAATTCCTGTGTCCTGTACACCTGACCTGGCTGCCCCCTCCCAAGCCTTCCCCACAGTACCACGTTCCTATGGAACGTGACACTCAGAACAGAACTCAGCTTTCAGCAGACATCTGGCCTATCCAGCAGGAGTCTCTCTGTTTATCCTAAGTGTCCTGTTAATCACCCAGTGGTGTCCACATCAGTCTGGTGGCTCATATTTAACTTACAAGTAGCTGAATCCAAGTCTGTCACTCACAAGCTTCTCACAGAATCTTCACCTCTTGTTATGCTGTTGGTCTTCTAAACCTCCAAACCTCCAAACCTTCACCTCTCTCTTTGTTGAGATATATTTTCATGAATATAGCCCATTATTCCAGATGGCTGATATCTTCTGAAATCCCAAACAATGTCATTCATTGCATTAATTATCTCTGCAGTGGGATCAGTAGCAATCTATGTCCTCTGCCAGGTCACTTACAAAAATTTTAGATGGGCAGGTCTGAGGAAGAGCCCTTAGGCATATCACAAGAGACATTTTGCTATTTTTATGAATCATTCTTCTTTGGATCTGGTTAATCCAATCTCTGAATCCACCTAATTGCCCTGGCATCCAGCCTACCTCAGAGAGAACTGTGGAACACTTTGCTGAAATTCAACTCGATATCAAAGCCTAGGGGTGCACATTCTCTAGGTGAATTAGTGTTGAACAAAAAACAAATCATGCATTCCAAAGGGTAACTGAGCAGAGTTGAATGAAGAGGAGCCAAACAGAGATAGGGAAACACTCAGTGACTTGTGGTCTCAGCTGCACCATTCCTGAGCCTGAAAGAGCAAGGGGCCAGGGCAGGGTCAGTGAGGCCAAGAAAGGGCAGGCCCAATGGGAACTGTATCCTCTAATGGGGGAACACAGCCACTGCAGATCCAATGCAGATCCAGCTTGGCCCTCTGGGTACCTGCTGATGCTTCCCCCTGGTTGAAGCCAAGTAAAAGCCAGCAGCAAGGGAGACAACCAGAGAAAGCCCAGGAAAAGGTAGGCCAAGCACAAAAGTGACATAACAGCCAATTCTAGGCACCTAAAGGGATTATCTCCAGGAAGATAAAGAACTGGGGAGCTGTGCCAAGGACTTTCTCCCTCAGATCCAATTAAAATTATCTGCAATTACTAAAACACAGAGCATCAGCAGAACCAACAGTGATGAACCAAAAATGTGCCCAGCTTCAAACCACATGTTTCTTTCCATCAACCAAGGGTCCTGAGGGTAAGGGGTTCCCTTTAAACCTTACAACCTAGCTTTTTACCCCAAAAGTCTTTCAAATCTCTCAGCAAAATAGAAAGGGACAATAGAGAACAACCAGATGAGTAAATAGGTAAAGAAATAAAATCCCTACAGTTTAATTTTAAAAAGCAGTACAATTTCAGAATACCCAACACTAAAACTGATTCACATACAGAGCATAAGATTTTAGAAAAGTGCTAACAGTTGTTTTCAAAGAGAGAAAAAAGATATTATAGCAAGTGAATAACAAAGATCAAAACAAAATTAGTATCTCTGGTTTTAATAAAACCACTACTGGAAGCAATTACAAACAGAATTGGTACTGCCAAAAGAATTATACCAGCAAAACAAAAAATACATTTGAGAAACATTTGTATCAGTATTGCATTAGTCAGTTTAAGCTAAAATATGGTGTTATAACAAGCCAGCCCCAAATCTCAGTGGCTTAAACCAACAAAAGGTTTCTTCCTTCTCACAATGCATGTTTATTGCAGCCAACTGCAAGTTTCCTCCACAACATCTTTATCCAGGCTTTATTTAGCCCCCATCTCTCATGGTAGAGGAAGAAACAAGCACACCAGACCCACTTGACAACTCTTGCTTACATCCTCCATGCAGAAGAGGCTGTGTCACTCTCACCTCTATTTCTTTGGCTCAAGCAAGTCACATGGAAGGGGACACCATGAAAGCAGCCTTTAAATCCTCCCACAGAGAGAAGCAGTAGGTACTTTGAACAATAAGACCACTTACCACACATATCCAGAATATACAATAAATGAATGGAGGCTTTTCTTTTCAATGGGGACTATGACAAATATGAAAGAAAGGGAAGGAAGAACCCAACTGCAGGGGCTGTGATTCCCAAAGAAAACATAGAAACAGACTGTAGCTATCTTCATAAGCCCAACAGAAGAGTTCCTAGAACTGAATGAACAACAGAGATTAGAAATCAGAAGGATGCAACCTGTCTAAGGAAAAGTCTGTACACAGGAAGAAATGCTAAGTTTCATAACTGAATCATTGTTACATTTCAAAGGAAAAAAAACTGATATATTCTATTGAGGAAATGGTGCAGTTGTAGCCTCACACAGGTGGGTGCTGACAGGTGGATGCCAGCTGACATGACAAGGGGAAGTCTGCCACATGTGCTCCATCACCTTGCCCTCAAAGCCTGGAGAGCATCGTTAAAATATGGATTTGCTTCCTTTCATGAGCCCAGACCTTCGCCCCAGGAGGTCCAGCCCCTTCGCAAGCTGTCAGTTCAATAGTTTTCCCCAAAAGTGTAAAAACAAGACTGGACACTCCCAGACTACACAGTCTTTCCCTCTCTTCTCTTCCAGTTCTGCATGTGCTAAGGACATTATAGTTCTATTCTTCCTATTAGGGTCAGTGAATTACCTGTGTGCAGAAAAAAAGTCCCTGAACCACTACAGAATCCTATAAAGTCATATACATATATAACTATATAAATATTAACATATAAATTATAAAGAGAAACCAGGGAAACCTGGTACCACCAACAGAGGGAAAGAAATCTGAAAGTTTCAAATCAGAAAAAGTTTATTATTTCAAATTTAATCAAGCATAGAGCGCAGCTAGAATTGCATTCCTAACAGTACTGTCTTGTGTGTCAGCACATATGAGGAAGGGGGACAGAGAAGAAAGAAATGAGGCAAAGGTAAAAAGAAGGAAAGAGCCCAGAAAGAAAGGGGAGCAAGTGCAGGGATTGGATTACAGGCACACTCTGATGTCTTTTCTGAGCAGGCTCCAAATGGTGATCCAGAAGGCCCCTTAGACTCACCCAGGAGGGCCCCTCCAGTGGACTTAGACATGGGACATGCCTGAGTAGCTGGCCCACAGACAACTATTGTCACAAATGGCTGACATTAAACTCCCTGCTGGGATTTCTCACAAAGGAGCGTGTAAGAACCCAGGCAGTGGTTTCTCCCTGTGAGTTAACATGCTGGCATGTGTTCAATGAAAAACTAGTCTCTCATGACCCTGTTTAGTGGGGGTCAGCCCCATTTGGTCCTAAGAAAACCATGAGTCTGACCCCCACCCCACCCAGCCCATGGAACCCACCCCAACCCATGTTACACCTAGGTAGAGTGGCCTGGGCAACAACCACCTATCTATTTCTATGCCTTGTTGTTTTCTCTACCTTCAACAGAGAAATTCAGAAATTGGCCTTGTGTCTTCTGGCCATTTTTGAGCCAGCATTTCTAAGCATTGACTATATGCCAGGCACTAGTTACACATGGATATCACTTCATGATCATTCTTTTACCAACCCTTACGGCTAGTGGGAACCAGGATCACTCCCATTTTTAGAAACAGAAAAGTAAGGCTCAAAGAAGTCAGGCAACTTTCCCAGGTCATGCAGCAAGTGACAGAGCTAAATTTAGGTGCCAGGTTTGCCTCCGAGATCTACAATCCCCTCATGGGCCCCATTGCCCTTCTCATCAGGGTTTTTTTAATTTGTTTTCCTTTTCTTTTTTAGCAATGTATGGTTGCCTTTCACCTGCCTCTAGCTATGGATCTGGCTGGAGACTAGGTTTGCAACCTCGTTATGTGTCCTGGCTGGGAATCAAATCAGCAACCTTTGGGTTTGCAGGCCGGTGCCTATCCACTGAGGCACGAGCCAGGAGGTAGAGGTTTTTTAATGGTCCCTGCAGCATACTTCTATCTGGAACCCAGCTGGGTCTTCAGGAGTTCATGGTCTCAATGGGGACACAGACAAACTGAAATAAACCACATCAATACCATGTCATCACAGAAGGCTCAAAGTGGGGGCCAAGAAAAGCCTTAAGTCAGCAGAACAAGCTGACAAGTAGAGGTGGTAGCTGTGTCCCCATAAAATGAAATGGAAAATGACCAGTCAGCCCTGTTTCCATAGTGTCTGTTTGGGAATGTAACATCCATGATAATAGACACAGACAGTGATAGAAAGGGAGCCTCCCAGGGGAGACCCTCATAGCCAGACTCCGCAATTACCAGCCATGTGCTCACTCTAGAGCTGACAAGACCGACAGTTCCTTCACTCACCATGAAGGAAATGTTTTGTATTTTCTGTTTGGGTTTAATTTGGAGCTAAACAAAGATGTGGGGTGGGGGTATGGAGTGCTGCCCCAGGAGACTTTCTATACTTCCCAAACACATGTTTCAAAAACTGGAGACATGGCAGGGGCAGGGATGGGGCTAAAGATGTCACTGCTGCCCTGGGACACACCCTGCAATCTCCAAGTCTGCTCCCCAAGGGACAGAATTCCCAGCTACATGGGACAAACCCCAGAACATTCCAGGCTTGATGCTTCCTCCTCATACCCTGGGAGATCTTATGAGCATTATCCCAATTTTTTGGATGAGGAAACAGCCTCAGGCAGGTTATATACATGACAGAGTCAAGTTCCAATGCACCTTGTTTGAGCCCAGAACTCGGCAGGGCTTACAGAGCACCCTAGGAGACAGGGAGGATATACCACACCTGCTGGCATGAGAAGAAAGAAGGGTTCAAAGTTGGCCACAGGCTGTCCATTTCATGGTGAGGACTTGATGTGAAAAGCACTAGCACCAAGCCTGACAATGGGAAAGTGTTCAGTAACTGTCATTTCTCAGAAAGCTCTTTAAGGACAGAAACCCCATCTACTCTGCCCACCTGGGATCCTAGTGCCTGAAGAGTACCTGATGGCACCTGCTAGAAGAAATTCCATCAATGATTAGGGGCCTGTACCCCATGG
The DNA here is from genome assembly GCA_004026585.1 of Noctilio leporinus. Classification (NCBI taxonomy): domain Eukaryota; kingdom Metazoa; phylum Chordata; class Mammalia; order Chiroptera; family Noctilionidae; genus Noctilio; species Noctilio leporinus. The sequence continues at coordinate 29,665 of PVIW01009092.1, read as the reverse complement.
ACCTACAGCCATGTGCATCTGACCAGACCCAGACCCAGGACATTTTCTGAACTTTCCTTTCCCAACACCTGGGCTGAATAAGTCAGAAAACTCTGGTGGAGCAGGCGAGGCGTACAGCAAAGGCATGAAGGAGCAAGGAAAAGGCAGAACAAGACAGAGGCAGCCCACTGCCTCAAAGGCCAGATACTGCCAGAATATGTCCTCTGTCCCCAGTTGTATTTCCAAGCCCACACAGAACCCCAGATTACCAGGGCAGGTACATGCCCACGGCAGGTGTGTACATGAAGCACACAAGGAAACGCATGCATGCAGGCAGCCCGCAGCACACACGTCAGCCCTGCTCCCCAGTCCAACTCCCAGTGGCCACAATAAGCTGTCTTGTTCACCACTGAGTCGCTGGGGACTCCCAAATGGCCTGGTACAGAGTAGGCATTTCACAGTGTTGCAGAACATTACTGCCCAAAGAACCTACTCTATGCTACACACTGCTCCAAGAGCTTCACACTTCATACCCAAACCAGAAAGAGCGGTATTTCTTTGCCTGCAGAGGGTGCAAAACTGAGGCTCAGAGTGGAAGCAATCTGCCCAGGGTAACACAGCTAAGAGGCAACAACTGTGAGTCTGTCCTCAAAGACTGAGCTCTTTCCACCACCTACCTGGCCTCTAGGAGGAGGAAGAAGAGGGAGAAAAGGGCTGTTCTGGAGCAGTTAATGTCCCCCCTGGGCAACCGCTCTGAGCCCTGCCCCTACTAAGCCCAGGGCAAACGGAATCGTGCGAGGGGGGTGGGGGTGAGGGGGCAAAATCACTGTCTAATTTTACCCCAGAGCAAAGCCAAGTCTTTCCTGATATTCTGATCCCATGGAGCCAAGGGCCTGGCAGGCATGCGCTGACCTTGGGGAGCCTGAGTCCTTCAGCGCAGGCCCCTAGTCCATGCCAGGAGGTCAAGGCCCAGCAGCAAGTAGCACAAGAGCCTCCTAGGTTCCCGGACTCCTGACCCGCCCACACTGGGAGTCGGATTTGCTGAGAGAGGTGGAGTCTTGGCAGGACTGCGCCCATGGTTCTGCCCCCAAAACTTGGCTGTGGCCAGCGCTGTCTGAAATCCTTAAGTTAAGGTCTGCGTTATCTCATTACTCCTCCCCACAGCCCAGGTAGGAAGGGCTGTCATCCCCATTTCTCTAATAACAACTGAGGTCAGAGAGGTTAAATAACTTGCCTGAGGATAACACAGCTAGAGCAACCTGCAAACCAGGGGACTTAAAGTCTAAAGCCCGGTCAACATACACGCTGCCTCAAAAGCGCGCTAATTCCATCCTCATTCCTCCAGAAACTTCTGCATTGCCCACACGACAGCACCCCCTGGCTCCTTTCCCAGAAGGCCACAGAGGCCTGGTGACAGAGCACCCAGTAGCCAGAAGCCTCTGGGGCCAGTGTCCTCGCTGAGCAGGAAGCACCCGCGCTTGCGTTCCCAGGACTGCACGCCCCCCCACCCCCTCCATCCCCAGCAAGCGGAGCCACGAGCATAGGCTGCGTTTGTGGGAAACCCAGGCTCAGCGCACTGAGAGGGAGTCAATTTATTCTGGAGAAAACATCTTTGTTCTGCGAGTGAAGGGGAGCCATTTCCAACAATTTAACGCTCTGTTCATGGGCCAGGGTGCTGGGGTTGCTGCGCGAGGCTTGTTCTTCGAGGCAGAGCAGCACATAATGAGGCTTCTCACTGCAGCTCCCCGCCACCCTGCCAAAAACCAGAACGGCTATTTATCCATTAATCTGACATTACACCCCCTGCATTATATCTGCTTAAATAAATTTAGTGGTTAGAGTGTGTGCCTGGCAGAGAAATTCCCGCATGCAATTTCCTACACACCAACGCTTGCAATATTGCCTTTATAAACTTCCAACATTGACTTTAATGCCTCGGTGGTCCCAGCTGGAAAATGGGGAGAGGACAGCAGCAAGGATCTGGTTTTTCTGGGCTCCATGCACAGTTCTCCGGAGATTCACTGTCTGGGATAGACGCTTGCAGCAACAGTCCCTGAGTCATGTGCTGGGTGGCCTTTCTCCCAGGAGAGCAAGCTCATCCTTCTGCTACCATCTATAGGCACAGGGAACAGTGGGAAATGCAGAACCGAGACCCAACTGCCTGCTGGACACCAGGCAGTGACATTCAAGGTCAAGAGCTGTGTGACCTTGAGTTGCCACCCAACTCTCTGTGCCTCAGTTTCCCCATCTCCTTCTTAGGGTTATAAGAATTAAATGAGTTAATACTTGTAAAGTGCTTAGAATAGTGCCTGGCACATATCAAGTGCTCAGTAAAGGTTGGTTTAAAATGTACATAATTTTAAAAATCTAGGACAAATGTGTGCAAGCATAGCTTTGGAGACAGGCTCAACCTTACATGTGTCCTGCAATAAGCGGAAGAGAGTAAAGCACTGACCAGCTCCCCAGCCCCCCACCCCAACACTCCAAGCACTTCACTCAGTTAAGAATAGGAAAGTGATGGAATATTTCATTTAAACAAAGTATTCTGCTGCTTCAAAGTGTTTGAAACCCTTTTACTGCTCCATGGCTTGCATTTTACAGAGGAGCAAGTTAAAAGCCAGACAGGAACTTCACGGCCCCCAGCAAGTTCATGACAGAGCTAGGAGCAGAGTCCAGGCCTTCTGACCCCCTGATCAGGATTTTTTTGTCTGCAGCATGAGACCTCAAAGTGCCCGTTCACCTGAGGATCACTAAGGGTCTTACCAGCCTCCACCTAATGCCAGGTTAGGCTGAACCATGAATTATACCAGCTGGCACCCTCCTCTTCCTTCCCAGCAGCTGCAGCGCCCTCCCACCCTGAAGCTGACAGCCCATCCCCACCAACAGGTGAAACTCCATGACCTTCAAACTTCAACATCTCCCACTCTGAAGGCCGGCATCTCGTCCATTTGTCCTTTATTTGTCATTTCCTTTCATCCTCCAGTTATCTGCAGCATCTCCTTGGTCTGCTTGTCTTCCCTGTACCTTGTCTGCCCCTTAGCACCTTGAATCCCTGTCCCCCAGAGATGGAGTCTGCATCCTGCCCCACAGGCTGGATACCAGCCTACAGGGCTGGATGGTATCTCGCTTGACTGTCCCCACCACTGCAAAGCTGTGGGTTCAGGTTCACACCCAGCTCAAGCTCCCCACACTAACCTAGGGGCTGTCCCCAGCCAGGCCCATTCCCTGAACACCTCCAGAGGGGGCTGGCTGCTCCACCTAGAGAATGAGACTTCGGCAATCTTCTCACTCAGAAGAGGCTGGCCCAATGCACCATGTGGACTGTTGAGGTGGATGAGGAGTGAAGGGGTGAGTCTGTAACCCAAGAAAAGGGCTGTGTCCCACAAAGGAGCCACTCTGCTCAGGCATCTGCAGGCCCAGCCCCTGCCTCCTTCAGAGAGGTAGGCAAGTGAGCAGAGAGATGCCCAACACAGAGTCCTCCCATACACTCATTGTGTCACTACTGCCCCTAACTCCTCAGCCCCACAGGTGAAGAAGCCCCTCCAATCTGCAGTCAGCTATTCTTTGCCACCCCAAAGCTCCCAGGGGAGAATGGCTGATTCCTAACCCCTAGGAAGTCCCCTGAACATTGCCATATATCATTGAAGCCTAAGACCAGCCAGTTGGGACCTGCATTGGCTCAGCCCTTTACGTCCTAGCCACAATTAAGCAAGTAAAGTGCCACGTGCAAGAAGAAGCTCGATATACACTGGCGACAGACTGGAGTTGCTCATGCCTCCCAAGGCTAGCCTGGACCAGACCTTTAGGCTGAATGGCTAACCCTGCCCAGCCCCCAATAGTAGGTGTGAGTTCCTGATGGCCCTATCTTGGCACAGTCTCATTGTCCTCACTAGCCTACTGCTCTACTTCCCTGTCTTCTGACCTGTGTCTTGCCCTCAATCTCATCCTCACTCTTGATTGGAGCTGCTATTAGGAAAGTGATCTGAGACCTGGGTCTTATCAGTTTCTGATCATTTCAGCCTCACCCAGCTTAATTCCCTGATAACCTATGTTGCTGAGTGCTTTAAAGCTGAAGACATAGCTACACCCCTCCATTTCACAGGTGAGGACACTGAGGTTTGCCCAGGGCACAATGCTTCTAAGTGGCCCAGCTTGGATGTGAGCCCAGCTGTGTCTGAATCCAGAGCCCGAGTTTTACCACCATCCCTGCCACGTGGCTGGTATGCCCACAGATCTTGCCCTGTATGTGAAATCAAATCAGACACTGAGTCTGTTCCTACAGCCATGGTGAATGGAGAATGGAGACCTGGGCCCCAGAGGCATGTTTACTGTAGGTTCTGAATAGGGGTCTGTCTTCCTTCAGTGCCACTAAGACTCACCTGTTATTGGCAGTGAGAGGAAATCAACATTTTGCAGCAATAAAAGGCTGTTCCTGGTTAGACATCAAAAAATCAATCTCCTCCAACAGTTAATTTTCATTTTGCAGTTTTCCCCCACTAACAACAGCATGTAATGACCCTGAGGATCTGCAAAGTCGCTGAGCACTAGCCTTCCACAACCCTGGATCCTGGCTGCCCTGGTTCAGCCCCTCTACTTCCATGACCACCCTTGCCTCCTCCTACCCCCCAGACTCAGCCTGCAGAGAGGCCCCTCTGCCTAGGACCCCTTCACAGAGCCTCAGGCCAAAGCTGCCCCCAAGGGGCACTGAGACAAGAAACACACCTTCAGAGCTCAAGCACAAAGCCATTGGGACAAGCACTGATGACCACCTGGCCGCCAGTATCAACCCTATCCTCATTGGTCTCCACCCCTGAGTACACTGTCAATGATCTGCTCCAAATACCCCAACATCATAGACTCCAAGGCACCTATGATCCCCAGCACCTGCTAGCAACACACAGCACCAACAATCCCATCAGAAAGCTTCCTAAGCACACTTTTCTCCCTCCCCAAACCCCATCATGGACAACGCACATACAGTGTTCCTGACTACTCCCTAATTCTGCCAACAACCCCCAAACCACCACATCTGGGCCCCAAACACATGTCACAGATTCCCAGCACTTTCATGTGGCTGAGGAGCCCCTAGGCTCTGCACTAGTCACAGTCCTGCCTTAATCTGGCCCAAGGTTCCCCCACCTTCCATTTGTGAACAGGTGGGGGTCAAGGCAGCAGTGGCAAATGAGACAGGTCCTTTCCCAGGGAAGGACCTTTTGCCCCTGTTCCCCAACCCAGGTGTCTAAACTGATATCAGCTTAGCTCAGAGCTCTCCCCCTACTGTTTCCCCACCCTAGCTCTGTGGCCTGATAGGAGGGATGGGGAAGGCCCCCCTTTGCTCTTGGCTATGGCTCCATGGTGGGCCCCAAAGCCAACCTCTCAACCTCCACTGGCTCAGGAAATACCCTGGGACTCACAGGCAGGACACAGCTTAAATCCACAGGGTCTTCCATGAGTCCCCATCTCCACCTCACCTTTTTCAGCAGGGCTACCAGGGATTAGGTTTCCCTGTCCCTCCACTTCCCCAGAATGGCCAAAACCTGTGGGGGCTCTCCTAGCCCCCACAGAGCTCCTGACCTCAAGAACAATACCAACTACCATTTAATGTGTGGCCCTGTGAGCCTAGAATGGTGCCAGCCAGGCCGTTCACTCAACACAGGGCCCTGTCAGCCTCATTCCACCACATGGAGCCCTGACCTGGGACCTGCATGGCACACAGCAGACAGCAATAACCATTACCGAATAAACGAATGGATGAAGGACTTTCCACCTATTCTCTCATGAAATATCTCAGCCACCTGGCAAAATATTTCAACTTGTATTACCCCAAACAATTTGAGGAACCAGAGGTCAGGCTGGAAACCTAAACTTCTATTGCCATCAACTTGTCGAGCCACTTTCAAACCCAAGTCTCTGTGAAGAGCCTCTGCTTAGCTTGGACCCACAGAAAGCCCCTTTTAACAAGGATGACAAGGGAGAGGCAGCTCCACGCAGTCCTACCCTGCTCAGGACAGGACTCTGGAGCTGTGTGCCCCTTTTTCCCTAAGACCAAATAGCAGCTCCAGGAAGTGCAGGCAGCAGCCCCTGCATCTCCCTGGCAACCCAGGAGCTTTTGTTCTCCAAGAATGGAGCTGATTCATGCCCTCAGGGCAAACAGCAAGAGCTGCCTGCAGGGAAACAGGGTTTACACTACCTCTATAGCCTAGAGCAGCCCAGGCTAGGCTGATGCAGGTTGGGAGGGGACCTAGCTGGGGTTCCTGGGAAGCCCTTCCCAGTGTCCACCACACCCACAGACCAGAATTCCACAACTGCAGCTCAGCAGAGACAGCAAAATCCCTGAAAGCCCCACTCCTGGCCCTCCCACCAGTCTGGCCTCTTCCCCTTTCCACCACACTCCCATAGGCCCCCAGGGCTCCAAACACACTTGCCACTGGCATTCTCCCAGAACAAGGTTCTCCTTACTTTTGCCCACCCTGTCCCTCAGACCATAGAGCCCCTTCCTTCCGTGTTCCTTGCTGGGAATTTCTTATCTTTGAACTGAGTGCTCAACCGTTGCCACTCTGCAATTCTCCATGGGCAGAATGCAACATCGCCCCTGTGTATCCCTGAGCCCTGTATTTGCCTGGGTCAAACAAAGTTCCTCTCATTCAAAGGCAGCCTTATTTGGAGTCAGGCTGTCTCTCCACTAAACAGTGAGACCCTGGAGGCAGGGAGCAAGATTCTTCTCCCTGGACAGCATCAGCTCTGGCACAAGGAGACACTCCATCAGGGGCTGTGAAAGTCATCACTGATGAGATAGCACAGAGCATCCACTGTAGACTGTTACTGTCACCAATGCCCAATAAACTCCCCTATGCCACTGAGCCAGGCCTGGCAGGTAACCTGCTCTGGTCAATGAAATGTAAACAGTTGTGGTAGGTATTCATTCCAGGCCAGTTTCACAGCTGGCTCTTGCTTCTTTACCAATAGCATGAAGTGTTTCGGATAGTGGTTGCTCCTCATCCTGGTTCCTGGAGTGAGAAAATGACAACAGGCCAATTGTTTATGAGATTTGGAGGCTACTGGTTATGGCTGCTAGCCTGTTTAGGCAATGTAGTGAGAGAACAAGTGCTTCCTGGACCTGCCCAGACAGCTCAGGTGTCAGGACTCTGCAGGATCTCAGAACCTGGCTTTCTAAATAGGCCTGCTTCTCCATGTGTTTTAGAGGCATGTGATGACAACATGACTAAATCTCAAAAAGAAAGAGAAACGGCATCATATTAGAAAGACTGAGGTTTGTCCCTAACTGGTATGGTTTTATGGGTTGGATGTCATCCTGCAAACCAAAAGATCACTGGTTTAATCCTGGTCAGGTCACATGCCTGGCTTATGGGCAAGTTCTCCTCTTGGAGAACAGGCAACAGATCAATGTTTCTCTTAAACATCAATGTTTTTCTCCCTCTTGTTTTCCCTCCCTTCCCCTCTCTTTAAAAATAAATAAATAAAATAACAAAGAAGAAAGAAAGAAAAGAAAAGAAAAGAAAAGGAAAGGAAAGGAAAGGAAAAGAAAAGAAAAGAATGATAGGTTGGTTTGGACAAAGACAAATTCAAATCCAAGCTAACATATCCATGACCTTGGACAATTCTCTGCAAACCTCACTTTCTCATTGTAAAATTGGTGCAACAAGGCTTATTCCCCAAGGGTATTCCTAAGAGATCAGGAGTACAAACCCTGCATGTAAAGTGCTTAGCACTTTGGGAATGAATCTTCCTTTACTGGTGGTTGCCAGTCCCTTTAATTAACTTCAAGATGCCTGGAGGTTGGAGAGCAGAATGAGTCAGCTTGATCCCTAAGCTTGGTACAGGCAGGCCCAGGCACCATCTAGCCAACTTAGGACAGGCTACATCTGAGGTGATGGCACCTGTCACCCACACAGGGTGCAGAGAGGACTCAGGCTCCTGATCTGCTGGGTCCGTCAATGTCACCAAGCCAGTGCTCCAAGTTATGCTGCTTCCCTGACATACACGCACCTGGACAAATGGCAGCACTTGGAGAGGTTCTATTTCTGGCTTTTCTGTGGCACCTGAACCCCAACTTGCACTGATACCGTATTCTCATCCTCATGCCTCTCCTGGTCCTTAGTCCTTCCTCTCTTCCTCTTTGCATCACATGGCCTTTTCCCAGGGCCTAACTAGAAATGTTTTCATTGTCCCTTAGCCTCCATTCCCAAGCAGAAGCCATTCTTTAGACAGGTTGGCAACAACTCTTGGAGATAAGGGTATATCTGTTTGCTTCCTGCTACGACATTAAACCTTCAGACTTGTCTGATTAAAGGCCATAATGGGGATGACTGCTATTGAACAAGGAGACCTATAAGAACCAGAAATTGCATCTCTCAAAATGCAGTACATAAACCAAAGCCCCCAAAGTTCCTGTCTGGGGAGGATCCAACTCTGGCAGGTATGGGAACATGTTACTTACTAGGATATGCCCATCAGAGAGTCACACTGTGCAAAGACACAAACCAAGGACTCATTCTGCATAAAGACATGGGAACCTTCCTGATCTTCTCCTACATGCTAAGCATCCTGCTGGGTGCTTTATATGTGCACCACCCCAAGGAAATCTTAGAAGATGCCAGCCATTATCCATTTTACTGTGCATGCAGGTACTAAGGCTCCCTGAGGAAAGAGCCAAGGGGACTCACAGGTGGGTCTTCCAACCCCAGAGCTCAAGTCCCTTCCCATAATCTCCTCACAAAATTAACCATCATCTTCCCTTAAAGGCTGAATAAACCTATCTTAATTTGTAGGCCTTCTTGGAACATCTATAATTGCATCAAGTGAAAAAATGTTTTAAATAAACCTAATTCTTCATAGTTTGGAAACAAAACATCTTCCTTTCAGCAACTGTATCTCCTGATTAAAACAACTATACACCATTCCATTTACTCTTTCAGATCATGGGCTCCTTGAAGGCAGGCACTATGAATTATTCACCCAATACCCACAGGATCCTGAGTATTAATCAATAACAGATTAAATAATTAAATTTTTCCATCCTACCTCATTCCAATGATTGTATCTTCTCCACTATTCCTCACATCTTCATACACTCCACTCCCTCCATCATTAAATAAATCTGAATTGTCAATATTAAAAACAATAGTATTTTGGACTCCTACTTCTGACTGAGATGGAACAGCAGAAACCAGAAATACCCTCCCTCCTAAAACAAAACAAAATGAAGTGCTAGAATATATGAAAAATGTTTTCAAGACACTAAGCATGATGAAACAAAGAACAGTGATGCCCGAGAAACTAAAATAAAGCAAGGTGAGCCTTATAGTTGCCTCAGCTTACTATCTTAAAAGAGTTTTCAGGATGATACAGAGTAGGAACACACAGGTAGAATCTAGCAGATGATCTTAGTTAAGGTTTTGAAGCTGAGAGTTCAGGGAAAACAAGGTAGCCACAGTTCACAGGGCAGATATTAGAGAAAACAGACATACATAAGGAAAAAAATTGGGGGATTTTTTAATAAAGTTCCACTCAAGTACTTAGCAGAGTAAAACTTTTCCATGCCCAAGGAAAGAACCACCCAAAAATATTTGAATAAATACTGCCTGGCATTCACACAGGGCCAAAAATGGTACCTATTTCCAACCAGGCTGGAAAAACTCATGATTCACAAGACAGTGGGTAGATTACACAGAAATATCCTGATTCAGCAGTAATAGGCCCTGCCAAACAAATGATAAAAGAAAGACTAAAAAGGACCAAACTATTTCCAATTAACTTCACTACATCCCTGAATATAGCTCAAGAGTTATTTCTAGAAATACAGAAATATCATCACAATGTCTATAATCATGATGCATGTAAAGAAGCAGAAAAATACTACACATATGAAGAGAAAAATCACAAAACCAAACCAAAACTGGCCCAGATGTCAGAATTAACAAATAACAATATTAAAACAGTCATTATTACTACATGCCATATGTTTAAGAGTTAAGTAGAGACATGAAAGATATAAAAGAAGATACAAATTGGACTTCTAGAGATAAAAAGTAAAATGTATGAGATTAAACATAAACTGAATGAATTAATGTCAGATTAGATATAGCAGAAAAAAAGAGATTCACAAATTTGAAGACATGGAAAAAATCCAAATTAAAACACAGAAAAAGAAGAAAGAAGGAAAGACAATATTAGTGAAGTGTAGAACAACTTCAAGTGATCTAACGTATGTGTAAATAAAGCCCCAGAGGGAAAGAAAGAAGAGAAAGAAGAAAATAAAAATATATATTTATAGAAATAATTCATAAAAATTTTCCAAATTTAATAAAAACTAAACCAACATATCCAAGAATATTAAGAAATGCCAAGCACAAGAAACATGAAGAAGAAAACTACATCAAGTCATATCATAATTAAAATGTTCAAAATTAGTATAAAGAGAAAATGCTTAAAGTTTTTTTAATTTAAAAAAAAACAGAAATAAGATGTGTGTTATGTACAGTAGAACAAGGACAAGGATGGCAGAAAATTTCAAAACAGAAAACAATGAAGCAATATCTTTAAAGTTACTAAAAGAACTGTCAACCTAGATTTTTATACCCAGTGAACTGTCTCTCAAAAACCTGAAAGTAAAATGGCAGAATAGGCAGCTCTTAGTTCTCTTTGCCCTGCAGAAACATTAAAACACACACACACAAGCAGAAAATCCCAGAACCACCTTCATCTGAACTCTACAAAAAATTCAAGGTTTACAGAAACCAAGAGAACACTTAGTCAAGAAAAGGGCAACTTTAGAGAAGAGCCAAGAAGGCAGAAGAGTAGGTGGAGCTACACCAATCACCAATCTCCTCACAGGAGATTGGAATTAAAATTTAACTGGGGAGAAATCATCCAGAATAACCAACAGAAGAGGATGCTTCACCACAATGAGACTGGTAGGAAGTGCAGAGATGTGAGAGGGCTGGCTGGGCTCCCATGGGCAGTAGCTGAAGGGACTGAAGCTGGGGGTTTCATCTGAGAAGGGAAGGTTCTAAACCCCCAGCTGGGTTTCCCAGCAAACATTAACACAGCTGAGAGTAAAAAAGCACCCAGCTGTGAAAATCAAAAAGCTGCCAGCTTTAATAGCCTGAGACAACTAGAGAGAGGATTACTAAAGTGACCATGCATGAAAATACATTGGGACCCACTTACCCTGGCCTCCAGCAGGAGGGCAGAGTGAACTAGAAATGCTAAAGAAGAGTTTGGAGTGGTGGCTTTGAGGAGAAAGATGAGGGAGCAGCTGAGGAGGGTCCCAGTGCTAAATCATCCCCCATACTACAGGCAGACCACGCTATTCCAAGTGGCGTCCACCTGAGGGGACATCATACTGCACCCCCATATGAATCAATCTGTCCCACCCAGCGGAGCCCAAAACTGGCGGCTAATCAAAGGTTAATTGGATTAAAACTTAATTAACTTGCCCCCACCCAGCATTGCCTAAACCCAACCACTGATCAGATTGATTGGATTAACACTGAATTGACGGACCCTGCCCAGCAGTGCCTAAAGTGACCGCAGATCACAAATTGATTGGATAACAACTGAATTAATCTGTCCCATCCAGCAGTGCCTATAGTTGACAGCAGAGCACAGATGAAATGAATTAAAAACTGAAGGGCACAGACAAAGACAGTGGATCTCTAGTTGACTCCAACAAGTTGACTAGGCCCAGACTTTTGAATGATCCGACGTCAACAGAAGTGGATCCAGAAAGTAAAGAATTCAAAATAATGATGATAGAAAAGCTCAGGGAGCTCAGGGAGCTCAAAGAAAACTACAAGCAACTCCAGGAGAACTATGAAGAATTCCTGGGAAGCTACAAGGAGCTTACTGAGAACTATACCAGCATTTAAAAGGACACAAACTATTTATAAGAGCCAGGAGAAAATTAAGAATACAATTTTAAAATGGAAGGATACAGTACATACAATCAAAAGCATGCTAGAGGAAACAGAGGATTGGATCAGTGAGCTGGAGGACAACATAGAAAAAACTTCCTAGACAGTGCAACCAAATGAAAAAAGGCTGAAAAAAACAAAGAGGTTTTAAAAGAGCTACAGGACAACATGAAATGCAATAATATCCGTATCAGAAGAAGAAGAGAAGCAAGGGATAGAAAACCTGTTTGAAAAAGTAATGACAAAAAACTGCCCTACCTTGATAAGCAAAAGCATCACTCTAGTTCAGGAAGCACACAGGGTCCCAATGAAAGTGAACCCAAACAGGCTCACTCCAAGACACATTATAATTAAAATGGCAAACTTCAAAGACAAAGACAGAATCCTAAAAGCAGCAAGAGAGAAACAGCTAATAAAATATAAGGGGGCTCTGATAAAGTTATCTGCTGATTTCTCAACAGAAACGCTACAAACCAGAAAGGAATGGCAAAAAATAATCCAAAAAATGAAAAACAAAAACTGGCAACCAAGAATACTCTACCCAGCAAGGCTCTCATTCAAAATGAAAGGTGAAATAAGGAATTTCCCAGACAAAAGAATGCTAAAAGGATACATCTCTATCAAACCAATATCACAAGAAATGCTAAAGGAACTGCTTTAAAAAAGATGAAGAAACAGAGCAACACAGAGAAAAACACAGGTACAAAGTGGGGAAATGTTAATAAATAAGCACCTATCGATAATAACCTTAAATATAAATGGATTAAATGCACCAATCAAAATACATAAGGTAGCTGAATGGATAAGAAAATATGACCCACATATATGCTGTCTACAAGAGACCCACCTCAGAACAAAAGATTGGCACAAACTAAAAGCGAAGGGATAAAAAAATATATTTCAAGCAAACGGACATGAAAAAGAGGCTGGGGTAGCAATACTTATATCAGACAAAATAGATTTTACAATGAAGGCCATAAAAAGAGACAAAGAAAGACATTTCATAGCACTTAAGGGAACAATCCAGCAAGAAGCTATAACCCTTGTAAACTTATATACACCCAATGTAGGAGCACCCAAATATACAAGGAAAATCTTGGAGGAATTCCAGAAGGATACTGACAGCAACACGCTAATAGTAGGGGATTTTAATACTCCATTATCAACAATGGACAGGTCTTCCAAGCAAAAAAACAAAAACAAAAAACACACACACACACAAAGGATATTGTGGTCTTTAACAATACTCTGGATAAAAAGAACTTAACTGATATATACAGAACTTTTCATACCAAAGAAGCAAAATGCACATTCTTTTCAAATGGAACATTCTCAAAGACAGACCACATGGTAGGGACACAAAACAAGCTTCCAAAAGTACAAGAAAATTAAAAGCATATCAAGCGTCTTCTCAGATCACAATGGCTTGAAACTAGAAACCAACCTCAAAAGAAAAAAAACAAAAATACTCTAATTCATGGAAACTGAATAACATGCTATTAAGTAAGAATGGGTTAGCAATGAGTTCAAAGAAGAAGTCAAAAAGTTTCTGGAAACAAATGAAAATAAATACACAATAGCCCAAAACCTATACGACACAGCAAAGGCAGCCCTCAGAGGGAAATTCATAGCAATATAGGCCTACTCAGGTAGGAAGAATCAAGATATCAGATATCAAACTATGCTACAAGTCCACTGTAATCAAAACAGTCTGGTACTGACAAAAGAATAGACATATAGAGCAATGGAACAGAATGGAGAGCCCAGAAATAAACCCAGGACTCTATGGTCAACTAATATTCAACAAAGGGGGAAGGAACATAAAATGGAGTAAAAATAGCCTCTTCAACAAGTGGTGTTGGGAGAACTGGACAGGGACATGTAAAAAAATAAAACTAGACCACCAACTTACACCATTCACCAGAATAAACTCAAGATGGATAAAGGACTTAAACATAAGCCATGACACCATTAAAGTCCTAGAGAAAAACATAGGCAGTAAAATTTCAAATATCCTACACAGAAATATTTTCACCAATATTTCTCCAAGGCAAAGGAAATAAAGGAACAAATAAACAAATGGGACTATATCAAATTGAAGTTTCTGATCAGCTAAAGAAAACATCAGCAAAATTAAAAGAGAACCAATTGTATGGGAAAACATGTTTGCCAATGAAATCTCAGAAAAGAGTTTGATGTCCAAAATATATAAATAACTTATACAACTCAACACCAGGAAGACAGACAGCCCAATTGAAAAATGGGCAAAGGACCTGAACAGACACTTCTTTGAGGAGGACATACAAAGGGACCATAGGCATATGAAATAATGTTCAACATCACTAGTATCAGAGAGATGTAAATTAAAACCACGATGAGATACCACCTCACACCAGTCAAAATGGCCATCATCAACAAATCAACAAATACCAAGTACTGAAGAGGACGTGGAGAAAAAGGAATCCTAGTGCACTGTTAGTTAGCATGCAGACTGGTGCGGCCACTGTGGAAAACAGTGTGGAGTTTCCTCAAAAAACTAAAAATGGAACTGCCTTTTGATCCAGCAATTCCACTACTAGGACTATACCTGAAGAACCCTGAAACACCAATTCATAAGATCCTATGTTACCCTATATTCATAGCAGTGCTATTTACAATAGCCAAGTGCTGGAAACAGCCTAAGTGCCCATCAGTAGATGAATGGATCCAAAAACTGTGTTACATTTACACAATGGAATACTACACAGCAGAAAGAAAGAAGAAACTCCTACCTTTTGCAACAACATGGATGGAACTGGAGAGACTTATGCTTAGTGAAATAAACCAGGCAATGAAAGACAAATACCATATTATCTCACCCAATAAAGGAGGCTAATGGAAAAAAAAAAAAAAAAAAAAACGAGCAAAATAGAATGAGAGGCATGGAAACAAGGAACAGACTTTCAGTGTGCAGAGGGGAGAGGGGAACGGAGCAGTTTAGTCAAGGAACTAGTACAAATGACCTGTGGACATGAACAACATGTGAGAATGACTGTTGGAGAGGAAATAGGGAGGGTGGGGCAGGGTAGAGCAGTGTAGGAAAATGAGATAAATGTAGTACAACAACAATGAATTAATTTTTAAAAAAAGAAAAGCAAAGGGCAACTTTGAAACAGTAGGAAAGCACTGCAGCATTTTTCCTTGCTCTTGCCCCATTCCCTCTCCAGCAGAGCAGCATCTTAAAAAGGTGGAAGCCTGTGTTCCCAGTGTAAAACCTGAATCCCTGGGTCCAAAGGGAGCAGAGCAGACCTTATTCAGAAATTATTGCATATTTCTGTTATAGACTGTCTAGGGCTACCTGAAGAACTAGGCACTAGTCTAGTCTGTATTTTGCCTAACTTGAAAATTAGACTAAAATCCAATAGACATTAAACACAGCAAAGTGAACAAAAAAAACAGACACCTGGAGTAAAATATACAGTTGAGACATAGAAGTCGACCTGAGGCTCAGGGGGAAAAACCTGGGGGAGATTCTTTGGAAAATTAGTATATTCAAAAGCACCAATTTTATGGGGAAATTTAGAAAACACACTATCACAGCGAAAGATTCATGCTCAGAAAAATCCTGAAAAATCCCTAAGCTTTCCCTCAGGCTGGTTCCTAGACTCAATGCAAGCCTTGCTAAGTGGTAAAGAAATTCTCTAGCACAGTCAATCTGCAAATATCTCCCAGAGATGTTTGGGATTTTTTCACTTTTTAATTTGTTTGTTTTTGTTGTAGTAATAGTTGTTGTTTTGCTTTGTTTCAAACTCCTGGCACTTAAGAAAATCTCTGTCAAAATACTAGCTGAACATAACCTAAATGAACAAACTTCAGTGATGACACAAAACAAGATATACAGTGTTTTTCAAAAACAGCTTGAAAAAAATCACTAAACAATGGACTAGCCAACAATTCTAAAAATACCTAACTCTGGGAAAGGAGAATATAATTTCTAAAATTACTACTTTTTTTTTTTTTTAATTTTATTGTTGTTGTATTACATCCATCCCCTTTTTGCTCCCCTCTGTCCCCCAACCCACCCACCCATTCCCCCCAAAGTCAATCCCACCTGTTGTCCATCAAAATTACTACATTTTGATATTAAAATGGCCCAGTTTTTAATAACAACAAAAATCACAAGGCCTACAAAGAAACAATAAAATCTAGTCCACTCATAGGAACACAGTTAATTTATAGAAACTATCCCTGAGGAAACAGGGCCATCAGAATCACTAGATAATAACTTTAAAACTGTTTTAAAAGTGTTCAAAGAACCATACATTAATGTTTCTCTCCCTCTCTGCCTCTCTCCCTTCCCCTCTCCCTGGAAATAATAAATAAAATATTTTTCAAAAATTTTAAAATTAAAAAATAATAAAAGTGTTCAGAGAGCTTAAGAAAAATGTGAACAGAGAGCTAAAAAATTTTTTTAAAAAAGCTATAGTATATGAACAAAATGAAAACATCAACAAATAAAATTATTAAAAAGAAGCCAAAAATAAATTCTAAAGCTGAAGGGTACAATAAAATGAAAACTTTGCTGGAGGTATTCAAAAGATGATTCAAGCAGACAGAAGACTCAGTAAACTTGCAGACGGAACACTTGAAATTAACAGAAAGAAAAAATTTTAATGTGAATTTTATATTATGTATATTTACTACAATAAAAATTAAAATGCTGCATTCCTAAATAAGCAAAATCTGATTATCTTCCTATGTAAAAGCTTAAGGGAGTCTTTCAGATTAAAACAAAAGGATATTAGATAAAAAAAACAAAACAAAACAAAAAAAAAAAAAAAACTCCAAGCTGTACAGAGGAATAACAATCTCCTAAGTGATTATTATAGACCAAATTGTGTCACTCCTGGCCATGTGACTATATTTAGAGCAAGAATATTAGTTAAGGTTCAAAGAGATCATAAGGGAGAAGCCCTGATCTAAAAGGAATAGTATACTTATAAGACATCAAAAAATACTTCCTCTATCTCTCCACCATGTAAGTCAAGTGGAGTCCCCACCAGGAACCATATCTGCTGGAAATTTGATCTTGGACTTCCCAATCCTACATAACTATGAGAAAATAATTTGTTTTATATACTATCCAGTCAATAGTGTTTGTACAGCAGCTCATGATACCAGTCTGTGATTTGTGGGACATCATCATACGTCATTATGAGTATCCCAAAAGAAGAAGGAAGGAAGAGAAGGAAGAAAGAATATTTGAAGAAATAATGGCCAGGGACTTTTCAAAATTTCATTAAATGCATAATTTTGCAATCCAAGAAGCTCAGTGAATTCTAAGTAGGATAAACTCAATGAAACCTACACAGAGACCTATCATAAACAAACTGCTGAAAGACAGGGAGAATCCCAAAGGCAGCAAGAGAAAAGCAACTAATTATGTACAACGGATCCTCAATGTACTGTATAGGTTTACTGAAGGTACTCGTAACAGAGTACCACAAACTGGGTGGCTTAAACTGAAATTTATTATCTCATAGTTCTAGAGGATAGAAGGCTGAAATTAAGGTATTGGCAGTGTTGGTTCCTCCTGAGGACTGTGAGGGAAGGATCTGTTTCAGGCTTCTCTCCTGGGCTTGTACATGCCTGTCTTTTCCTTTGTCCCTTGACATTATCTTCCTTCTATGAATATCTGCCCATGTGTCTAAATGTCTCATTTTCATAAGGACACATGTCATAATGGATTAAGGCCCACACTTAATCATCTCATTTTAACTAAGTACAACTGTAATAATCCTATTTCTAAATAAAGTGATTTTCTGAGATATTGCTGATCAGGACTTTAACATATGAATTGGGAGGGGGTTGACAATCCAACCCATAACACTCAGTGAGATTAACAACCAGTTTCTCATCAGAAGTTGAGAAGGCCAGGAAGCAGTGTAGATGACATAGTTAAAGTGCTGGGAGGAGGGAGAAAGCTGTCAAACAAAAATTCTATATCCAGAAAAACTGTACTTCAAAAATGAAAGAAAGGTTATGCTAAATGAAATAAACCAGTAACCAAAGGACAGATAAAGTATGATTCTACTTATATGAGGCACATGGAGTAAATTCATAGAAACAGAAAATAGAATGGTGGTTATCATGGGGAGGGAAAAAGGGGGATTGAAGAGTTACTGCTTAATGAGTACAGTTTCAATTTGGGAAGACAAAAAATTGTTCAAGATGAAGGGGAGTGACTGGACAACAATGTGAATGAACTTAATGCCACTGAACTATACATTTAAGTATGGTTATAATAATACATATCATTATGTAATTTTTTTCTTCTTTGTCACTTAAAACAATTGAAATTTATTCTCACAATTTTGGAGGCCAGAAGTCTAAAGTGAAGGTGGCATAAGAGCCTCACTATCTCTGGAAGGTCTAGGACAGAGTACTCCCTTTCCTCTTCCAGCTTCCAGAAACTTTCAGCACTCCAGAAAAAGCCCTCATAATCAATTTATCTCCTGCTCTTTGTGTGTCTGTCTCCTCTACTTCTGTCTCTTATAAAAATATTTGTCACTAGATTTAAGGTCTACTCAGAAATCCAGGATGAGCTCATCTCAAGATCTTTAACTTAGATAACATTCACAGAACCTAGGTATTAGGACAAAAAATAGAGTAGCTATTAATGTGTGACAAGCTGAGACAAATTTATATTTAAAATTTTGTCTATTAAGGAGAGAGAGGGGGGATGGGATGAATGTAATACAACAATAAAATTAAAGTGAAAATAAAATTTTAAAAAATAAAATAAAATAAAACAGCACAAACAAAAAAAACTTGTCTATTAACTTGCTCCAGTTTTCTAGAAGAACTGGCTTTCCTTCCTTCTTTCTTTCCTCCTTTATTTTAAGTTGGGTTTATTAAAGTGAAATTATCCATTTTCCAGTAGATAGTATAGTATATTTTTTACTTTGAATTACTTTTATTTTTCAATTACAGTTGACATACATTATTATATTGCATTCAAGTGTACATTCCAGTGATTAGAAATTACATAACTTACTAAGTGGTCATCCCAACAAATCTCATACCAACAAGACACCATACAAAATTATTAAAATATTATTGACTATTTTCCTTATGCTATACTTTACATCCCATGACCATTCAGCTACAACCTATGTGTACTTCTTAATCCTCTCACCTTTGTTCCCCATCTCCCTGGTTACCCTCCCATCAGGCTATCATCAAAGTGTTCTTTGTACCTATGAGTCCATTTCTACTCTGCTCATTCATTTATTTCTTTTCTAGATTCAGTTGCCATTTTATTATTCACATTTTTATCTTTTGTTGTTGTTCTTCTTCTTACAGAAAACCCTTTAACATTTCATATAACACTCATTTGGTGATAATAACTCCTTTAGATCTTTCTGATCTTGAAAGTTCTTCATATGTCCTTTGACTCAAAATGGTAACTTTGCTAAGATAAAATAATCTTGGTTGTAGGTCCTTGCTTTTCATCACTTTGAATATTTCTTGCTGCCCTGGCTGGTGGCACAGTGGATAAGGCACCTGCCTGAGAACCCAAAGGTCGCAGGTTCGATTCCCAGCCAGGGCACATAACCAGGTTGCAAGCCAGGTCTCCAGCCAGGTCTGTAGCTGGAGGCAGGTGAAAGGCAACCATACATTGATGCTTCTCTCACTCTCTGTCTTTCTCCCTTCCCTTCTCTCTAAAAATAATAAATAAAATCTTTTTTAAAAAAAGAAAGAAAGAATATTTCTTGCCAATCCCTTCCGGCCTGTAAAGTTTCTGTTGCTAAATCAGCTGACAGTCAATAGGAACTCCCTTGTAGGTAACTAACTACTTTTCCCTTGCTGCTTTTACGATTCTATCTTTGTCTTTAACCTTTGGCATTTTCATCATAATGTGTCTTGGTGTGGGCCTCTTTGCATTCACTTTGTTTGAAACTCTCTGCACTTCTTAGACTTATATGTATATTTCCTTCACCAGATAGGGGAGTTTTCTGTCATTATTTTTTTCTAATGGGTTTTCAATTTTTTGCTCTCTCTCACCTCCTTCTGATGCCCCCATTATGCAAATGTTAGTGTGCTTGAAGTTGTCCCAGAGGCTCTTTATACTATCATCATGTTCTTTAATTTTTTTATTTTTGCTGTTGTGATTGGGTGTTTTGTTTTTTGTTTACGTTTGTTTGTTTGTTTGTTTTGGTGTCCTTATATTTCAAATCACTACTTTGATTCTTGGCTTCACTACCTTACTAATGAGTCCCTATAAATTATTCTTCATTTCAATTAGTGTATCCTTTATTTCTGACTCATTCTCTTTTATGGCTTCCATGTCCTTTTCATGCTGTTGAAGTTCTCTCTCTAAGTTCATCTACTCTTCCCCTAAGTTTATTAAGCATCTTATAACCAGGGTTTTGAACTCTGCATCTGATAGGCTGCTTGTCTCCATTTTATTTAGTTCTTTTTCTGGAGTTTTATTCTGTTCTTTCATTTAGGACTTCTTTTTTTTTTTTTTTTTTTTGTCTCCTCATCTTGGCATTCTCCCTGTGCCTCTTTCTATGTACTAGGTAGAGGTGCTATGACTCCCTCTCTTGGTAGCATGACCTAATGTAGGGTTCAGGGCCACAGCCCCTCCTATCATCCAAGTTGGGCACTTGAGGTGTGCCCCCTATGTGGGCTATGTAGATCCTCTTGTCATAGTTGAGTCTTTTTTGCTATTGGCACATCAATGGGAGAGATTTACTCCCCAGGCTGATCAGCTGCAAGGACTGGCTGCAAGCACTGACCACCAACCTCCAACCACCAACTAAAGTGGGAGAAAAAAACTTGAAAAACACTTATGAAGCTTACAGACCAGAGGCAATAGGCTAAGACCAAGCATAGGACTACAGAACACTTTCCCTCCCCAACACACCTCATTATCACATTACTAAAGGCTGATTTACAGCAGTTCATTCTTCCAGGTAAACCATGCCCAGCTATCAAGAAAAAAATTATGAGAACCAAGATGGTGGAGGAGTAAGTGGAGCTACGCCAATCTCCTCACAGGACCAATCTGGAATTACAATTTAAGTGGGGAGAAATCATCCAGAATAACCAACAGAACAGCAGCTAGAGAGAATATATAACCATGGACAGAACAGAAGAGGCCCCTTCATCACAACAAGACTGGTAGGAGGTGTGGAGACATGAGAGGGCTGACTAGGCTTCCAAAGGTGGCAGCTGTAGAGACAGAGAAACATCTCAGCAGCCAGGAGTTTCACCTGAGAAGGGTAGGTCCTAAACTCCCAGCTGGGCTTCCCAGCCAACAGCAACACATCTGAGAGTAACACAGCATCCTGCTTGGAAAAGCAAAAAAGCTGTCAGGTTTAAGCTGGCTTGAAAAAGACAGCTAGAAACACAGTTCTTAAGGGGACCACACACAAAAATACATTGGCACGCACTTACCCTGGTCTCCAGCAGAGGGAGAGCAGAGTGGACCAGAGATGCTTAAGGAGAGTTTGGGGTGGTGGCTTTGAGGAGAGAAATGAGGGGGCAGCCTGTGAGGTCCCAGTGCTGACACATCCACCATACAGTAGGCAGACCACTCTTCTCCAAGTGGCAGTAGCCTGAGCAGAAGCTATAGCCCCACCCAAAGGAATTAATCTGCCCTGCCCAGCAATGCCTAAACCTAATCCCTGATCACAAATTGATTGGTTTAACAACTTCAAAGAGACATCCCAAGACAGTGGATCTCTGATAGTCTCCAACAGGCTGACTAGGCCCAGACTGGGACATGAGCTGACATCACCAGGGGTGAATCCAGAAAGTAAAGAAAGTGCACCTCTACACCACAGAAGGTCACACCACGAAGACAGAAAGTCAAAGCAGACCAACCTAAGAAGCAGAAACAAACAAGAAGAGTCAACTAAAATGGGAAGGCAAGGAAACAAGCCCCCATTGAAAGGAAAAGAGGAATCTCCAGAAAGGGCTAAATGAAACAGAGGCAAGAAAACTATCAGACATGGAATTCAAAATAATGATGATAGAGAAGCTCAATGAGTTCAGCGAGCTCAAAGAAAACTACAAGCAACTTCAGGGGAACTACAAAGAACTCCAGGGAAGCTGCAAGGAACTTACTAAGAACAACACCAGGGTTAAAACAAAGGAAAGAAACTATCAATAAGAGCCAGGAGGGCCCAGGAGGGCCCTGGCTGATGGCTCAGTGGATAGGCACTGGCCTGAGAACCCAAAAGTCACTGGTTCGATTCCCAGTCAGTGCACATAAACAGGTTGCAAGCCAGGTCTCCAGCAAGGTCTGTAGCTGGAGGCAGGTGAAAGCAACCATACATTGATGTTTCTCTCCCTTCCTCCCTCCCTGCCTTCCTCTCTAAAAATAATTAGTAAAATCTTTAAAAAAATAATAAAAGCCAGGAGGAGGAGGACAAAATAGAAAAAAATTCTCAGAGAGGGCAACAAAATGAAAAAAGACTGAAAAAGAATGAAGAGAGCTGCAGGACATGACACGTAATAATATTCTTATCATAGGGATACCAGAAGGAGAAGGAAAGAAGCAAGGGATAGAAAAGGTCACACAAGTGCAGTAAGCACAGAGAGTTCCAATAAAGATGAACCCAAACAGGCCCACTCCAAGACACATCATAATTAAAAATGGCATATTTCAAAGACAAAGACAGAATCCTAACAGCAGCAAGAGAGAAACAGCTAATAACATATAAGGGGACACTGATAAAGTTATCAGCTGATCTCTCAACAGAAACACTACAAACCAGAAGGGAACGGCAAGAAATATTCCAAGCAATGAAAAACAAAGGTTTACAATCAAGACTACTCTACCCAGCAAGGCTCTCATTCAAAATGGAAGGTGAAATAAAGAGTTTCCCAGACAAAAGAAGACTAAATGGCTACATTTCCACCAAACCAGCATTGTAAGACATGCTAAAGTGTCTGCTTTAAGAAGATGAAGAAACAGAGAGAAAGATAAGAACACAGGTACAATGGGGAAAAATGACAATGAACAAGTACCTATCAAGACAAGAACCTAGTATAAAGGAACCATGGGCATGGACAACAGGTGGGATTGACTTTGCGGGGAATGGGTGGGTGGGGAGGGGGACAGAGGGGAGCAAAAAGGGGATGGATGTAATACAACAACAATAAAATTAAAAAAAAAAAAAAAAAAAAGAATAACCTTAAAGGTAAATGGATTAAATGCACCAATCAAAAGACATAGGGTAGCTGAATGTATAAGAACCAACTTTAACTTATGAATACTATAAAATAATCTTGTTATAAGTAGATCTTACTAAATAATGTACAGTTTTGTATTTTTGTTGTATCTGCATTACAGCAGGTTAAGTTTTTTTAGATTGGAATAATTTTCTAAGGTGGGGAAATCAAGTTACTTGCAATAACTTAGAAAAATTAAATGAAGTTAAGAAAAAAGGTAAGAAAATGTGGATATATATTACATAGAATACAACCTATCTTTCTTATTCACTGTTACAAAATGTGTGCTTGTTTGTGGGTGTATAATATTGTATATAGATGTTATTAGCAATTTATATTTTACATACCAACCAACTGGTAGTTGGTAAGCTGAGAAATTAATCAATCTCCAGGTTGGAAAAGATGCTGAGAATGAAGATCAATTTGGGATGGAAGTTAACAACTACTAACCTATAAGATTCGTATACATAGGCAATATATACTCTCATATTAGCATTTAAATTAGATGAGATTCCTTTCAGATAGTGAAAACAGATATTTCTAGCAATGAAGGCCCTCAAGCTGGGATGCTTGGGAAAATGCATTAATGCTATAGTAAATTATTATTCAAATGGGAACATACCTAATCTCTATCTCAACAGACTCTCAAGTAGTTCAGTGGTTAGTTTAGGACCACATAGGAAGTCAATCACAAGTTCAAAAAATAGCTAGCACACTATTCTACAAAGTTATTTAAATCCTAGAGTTTTTAAAACCTCAAATTAGTAGATATCATAATTTCTACTCTGTAGGGACCAGCTGAGCACTGCAGGTGACATTATTTCTGAAGACTTCAACTGGTAAAACATGTGTAGAGGAGAAACAGAGGGTATCGAGGAAGATGGGACCTCTGCATGGAAAAAACAAAAAAAATCAATCTAATATCTAAAATGGAAAACTCCAAAAAGGATAAGTTGTAGTTTCAATAACTTAAAATAAACTGGAGTTGTAAACTTGACTCAGAAACCAAATTTATTTTTTACTGTGGGTTTGCCACTGTCTCTAGGACAGCTTTCATGAAAGTGAGTTCTGCAATACACCATTTCTGTGATATACTTCACAAAAATAGCATTCCAGTGTAGAATAAGTTTTAAAGAAAAAAGAAAAAGAAAAATGCTTAACTTATTACAATATACTTAAAATATTATCATTTAGGCCCTGCCCCGTGTGGCTCAGTGGATTGAGCATCGGCCTGCAAACCCCATTGTTGTTGGTTCGATTCCCAGTCAGGGCACATACCCAGGTTGCAAGCCAGGTTTCCAGCCTGGTCCCCAGCTGAAAGCAGGTGAAAGGCATCCATACATTGATGTTTCTCTCCCTTTCTTCCTCCTCACCTTCCCCTCTCTCCAAAAGTAATAATGAAAATCTTTTTTTAATAAAATACAATATTATCATTTAACATGTAATAATTATATAAGCTATTGACATATTTTATATGTTTTGTATTAACTCTTCAAAACCAGTATGTACTTTAAATATTTCTAAAAATACATGTGTGTAAATGTATTTGTGCATGTGTTTGGTAATATTGCAATTGATATTACTTTAAAAAGTAATTCTTTATTCCCTGGCTGGTGTGGCTCAGTGGACTGGCACCAATCTGAGAACCCAAAGGTCACTGGTTCGAATCCCCAATCAGGGCACAAAAGCAGGTCATAAGCCAAGTCTCCAGCCAGGTCCTTAGC
Organism: Noctilio leporinus; assembly: GCA_004026585.1. Lineage (NCBI taxonomy): Eukaryota > Metazoa > Chordata > Mammalia > Chiroptera > Noctilionidae > Noctilio > Noctilio leporinus. The sequence continues at coordinate 4,800 of PVIW01009092.1, read as the reverse complement.
TGGAGGTAGGTGAAAGGGAACCATACATCGATGCTTCTCTCCCTTTCTTCCTTCCTCCTCACCCTTCTCTCTGAAAATAATAATTTTTTTTAATTTTTTAATTATTTATTTAAACAAATGAATTAACATAAGCATTTTGCAATAATGAAAAGAAAGTTTTGTATTAATATGATTTGAGAAGCGGACAGAAGGCAGTAATTAAATGGTGAACTGCCTGGATGTGAAAGAAAAGGAAAAAAAAGAAGTACACATTAAGGGGTTACAGAATAGACTGAGGGATGTTAAGAAAAATGAAGGAAATAGAGAAGCCAAAGAACTTATATGCATGACACATGGACATGAACTAAGTAAGGGACACTTGCCAGAGGAAATGAGGGGAGGGGTGTGCTGGGTGGAGGGGGGCAAAGGAAGAAAATCTGGTACAACCGTACTAGCAAAATCAATAAAATATAGTTTAAAAATTACAAGGCATACAAAAGCAAAAAAAAAAAAAGAAAATGTAGACACAGATTCCCCAGCCAGGGCACATAACAAGGTTGCAAACCAGGTCTCCAGTCTGTGGCTGGAGGCAGGTGAAAAGCAACCATACACTGATGTCTCTCTCCCTCTCTGCCTCTCTCTCTTCCCCTCTTTCTAAAAATAATTAAATAAAATCTTTTTAAAAAAATGTAGACACAGAACAAGTATCAGAGCAGTCAGGGATAGTGGCATTATCAGACCAAGAACTTTTTAAAATTATGGTTAAAATACTAAGGGCACTAATGAATAAAGTAGACAGCATGCAAAAACAGATGGGCATTATAAACAAATATATAAAAATCCTGAGAAAGAATCAAAATAAAATGCTTGAAATTAAAAAGCATTGTAATGGAAATGAAGAATGTCTTTGAAGGGCTTATTACTAAACTGGACATGACTGAGGAAAGACTCCGAGCTACAGGGTATATCATTAGTGTCCTTGAAAACTGAAAAACAAGGTGAATAAAGGCTGGGGGGATAAAAGAACAATCTATCCAATGACTGTGGAAGAATTATAAAAGGCATAATATACAGGTAACAAAAATATCAGAAGAAAAAGGAAAAAAATTTAACAGAATAAATAACTGAAACAACAATAACTGAGCATTGCCCCCAAATTAATGTCAGACAACAAACCACAGAACCAGGAAGCTCAAGCAGGATAAATACCCCACACACAAACATACACAAAAACTAAACCTATGTATATCATTTTAAAAACTCTACAAAATTAGTGATTTTTTTTTAATCCTGAGGAAAAAATCCTGAAATAAGCCAGAGGACACCTTACATATAGAGAAACAAGGATAGGAATTATATCTGACTTCTCCACAGAAACCACATAAGGAGAAAGAAAGTAGAGTGAAATATTTAAAATGTTGAGAGTGAAAAACATCAACCTAAGTTTCTGTTCCTATGAAACTATCCTTCAAAAGTAAAAGAAAAAGAAACATTTTCTCAGACAAATAAAAATTGAAGGAATTTGTTGCCAGTAGACCTGCCCTATAAGAAATTAAAGAAACCTTGACTGGTGTGGCTCAGTTGGTTAGGCATTATTATTCTGCAAAGCTAAAGGTTGCCAGTTTGATTCCTGGTAAGGGTACATGTCTGGGTTTCAGGTTAAGTCCCCAGTCAGAGTGCATTTGAGAAGCAACCAATCAATGTTTCTCTCTTACATCAATGTCCCTCTCCTTCTCTTTCTCCCTCACTTCCTTTCTCTCTAAAAAAATTAATAAATACATCTTTTTTTTAATATTAAAGAAGTTTTCTAGAGAGAAAGAAAGAATAGATAGGAAACTCAGATGTACATAAAGTAAGGAAAAGTATCAAAAAGGAAATAAGTAAAATTAAAACTTTATCTTGTTAATTCCTCTAACAGAGAACAGTTCGTTGAAAATAATAATACCAAAAATATATTCAATTATGTAGGATTTTTATCTTATGTGTATATATATACTTTTATGTATTTTCATGTAAGTATGTGCATAACTTGTACATAAGGGAAACAAATTATGGAAATAATACAAGGATGGGAGGGAAGAAATGTTATTTTTGCTATTATAAGATACACTACCCATTAAGTAGTATAGTGTTATCTGAAAGTGGACTTAGACTAGCTGTAAATGTATTTTGAAAACACTAGGGTAACCACCAAAAAAGTTTGTAAAAAAAAAAAAAAAAAAGGTATCGCCAAAGTGCTAGAAAAGGAGAGAAAACTGAATCATTAAAATATTCAATAAAACCACAAAAGGCAGAAGAAAAGTGGAAGACAAAAACAAGAACAAAAAACAAAAACAATAGCTAGAAACCCATAACAAATATGGTACACAATCGAATCTCAGTTCTCGAATGTCTTGGTTCTACACCAAGTTGTTCACATACGCGCACACGCGCGTGCACACACACACACACACACACACAGACACACCTCAGTTGTCTAACGAAACTTTGGGTCTCAATTCTCTACTCAACAACCCTTTCATGCTGACACTGGTATGATCAGTCACATGTCTCTCAGGCAAAAACAAAGGAATTGCTTCTCAAATAGTTTTCCGAAGCAAATTATATTCAAGAATAGGGTTCCCCTGTATATTAATCCAATTACATCAATAATCACTTTGAATGTCATTGATCTAAATGCAAGAATTAAAAGGCAGATTATCAGAGTGAATCAAAAAACATGGCCCAACTAAATATTGTCTACAAAAAGTCCACTTTAAGTATCAAGACACATAGATTTAGAGTACAATAAATACAGAAAAATAAACCTTGCTAATACTAATCAATGGGAAGCAGAAATAATTATATTAATTTTAGACAGAATAGACATGAAATTAAGGAAAATTATTAGGGATAAAAAAAGGCATAATGATAATGGGATCAATTCTCCAAGAACACAACAATTTTTAATGTGTATGAACCTAACAAACAGAGCATCAAGCTATGTGAGGCAAAACACTGATAGAACTACAAGGAGAAATAGATGAATCCACTATCATAGTTGAAGACATCAACATCCCTCGCTCAAAAGTGGAGAGATCAGCAAGTAGAAAATCAGTAAGGATATAGTGGAACTCAAAAACATAATCAATCAACTGGATATAATTGACATCTATAGACTACTTCATTCAACAATAAAACACACATTTTTCTAAAGCTCACATGAAATACTCAGGATAGACCAACCACATTCTGGGCCATATAATGCATATAATGCACCTTAACAAATTTAAAGGAATAGAAATCAGACAATGTCTTCTCTGAGACCACAATGAAATTAAATTAGACATCAATAACAGAAATAGAACTGAAAAATCCCAAAATACTTGGAGATTATACAATACTTCTAAATAACATGAGCTAAAAAATAAGACTCAAGAGAAATTTTAAAATATTTTGAACTAAATGAAAATGAAGACACATTTTATCAAAATATGTAGGATAAAAAGAAAGAAGGGACTCCGAAATAGGATCTCCAAGATGGCGACAGAGTAGAGAGCAGTGCTGATGGTGTTCTCGAGTACCGAAGCAGCTGGAGGACAGGGTGGGGAGCGTGAGACGTCTTCAGGACCCTAAGGATTGGAACGGGCGGCATCCGGACACAGGGGAGCACAGCCCAGAGGCGGAGGAGGCCACCAGGACAATAGGTGAGGCGTTCCCGAACGACCAGCCGGCGGGCCGAGGGCGGCTCTGGGCAGGGGCGGCTCTGCCCAGAGGGGCGCGTTTGACTGGGGCCAGATCCGGGCTCCCTAGCGCCTGGAAGTCTCAGCAGTGAAGTGCGGGCAGCGAGGGCAAACGCCGTAGGGAACGCGGAATTGAACTCTTGCAGGGGAGGTACTGTGTGAGAGACTCGCTCCGGCATCGGGGAGAGGAGACTCCGTGCGCGCGCGCGCGCAGCTAGAGGCGGAGAAGAGTCCTGCAGGAAGCCAGAGCGGGGGAGCGGGACGTGCACCGGCGGGGCGGCGAGAGGGCCGAAAGACGGAGCTGCTGGGCCACCGGGGAAACAGCAGCTAGAAGCCCCTGCGAGGTGGGAGGCCTAGCCCTGCGCAACCACAGAGACCCCCAGGCTCCGCGCCCAAGCAGCGAGCCTGCGAGCCGGAACTAGTGGCGGGGGTAACTGACCCGCCATTGCCAGAGACAAAGGCCGCACTGCCCAAGCCTGGGAGGGGCTCATCACAGAGGCAGCTTAAAGGACTTCGCGGAGAGCTGATTGGCTTGGAGGCGTGGTGCTCGCCCCGAAGGGCGGGACAGTGTAGGCGGACCCTGGACAGTGTTGACTGACAGGCCCGGCCTCGTCCGGAACTGCAGGGGCGGGACCAGTCGTCACAGGGACCAGCGAAATTGCGGGCTGCCCTGCAGAAGTGCTGGGAGCAAGTCCTGGGCAGGAACCTCCGCCAGGAGTGGGAGGGGGCTCCCTGCGGGCTCCAGAACACCGGTAGCCCTAAAACCCAGCCAGGCTGCTGAAGGCCCAGCCTACCTGGGGGTGGACACTCAGAATCAGCTCTACTGTGACAATCAGAGGCCCTGCCACGCGCCAAGACCGGCTAGAATATAGACTATAGACTGTAAAGTCCTGACCAAGGAAAAGAGGCAGCATCAGGAAAGGGATTGCTGCCAATCTCAAGCACCTGAATTATACCGAGAGCAATATGAACTATTAAGCCCCAACATATCCTTTGCAAAAGTTACTCCTCACATATTCTTAATCCCCCCTATACCTCAATTCACCTAAATACCCAAGACCCTCCCCTACTCTTGAATTAAAGTCTATTCACTCTGTGG